>PQXP01000578.1:0-13214 GCA_002973495.1 Apiotrichum akiyoshidainum
CCGTAGAKGGACGCTATAGCAGTTAGTGCCTCTCCGCCGTCCGCTGCCGCCGCTCCGCTAGCCCATACGAGTCCAGTGGCTGGCTCCGCTGCAGACCCAAACTTACCAACACGGAAGTCGCCCTGGCTGATAAACAGCCCCGCCATTAGACCTCCTAGGAAAGCGTTTCCGCCACCCGTGGGATCCACGACGTGCTCGGCGTCCTCGGGCTGCCAGAACGCGGGCACCCAGCCGGTCCACTCGCGCGAGAGGGTAAATGCCCCGTGCTCGCCTGCGCGCACGATGATGGCAGGCACCGGCCCCGGCGACATGGCGAGGTAGCCGTGGAAGAGCCGCGCGCACGTCTCGACGTCGGCGTCCGGTGCATCGAGGATTGTTTGGAGTTCGAGGTGGTTTGGGCTGCGGGGTCAGTGACATCCAGGACGAACTGAGCTCCAGTACGTGTAACAGAGCTCAATCTTCACCGCTGGCGGACGCACCTGAACACGGCAAACATGCGCGCGAGCGCGGCGTACTGGATCGTCGTAAACTCCTCATTCGGCTGAATGTTAGCTGTTGGCTTGAAGGAGAGAAATCAGCTACTCACCCGCAAGAGAGGCTCCCACACCATGCTCCCCACCCAGCCCTGCTTCCTGAACGACTCGGCCTCGTGCGAGATAGCCGTCGCGCGCGTCATGTCGCATACGACATGTATCCACTCTGGCGGCGGCTCCGCGAACGGGCTGCCGGGGAACAGCAGATCAGACGGCGTGAGCTGGAGCGTTGGCGACAGGTATGTAAACGTCTGGTGGCCCTCGCTGCAAGAAGAGTCAGAACACGAGTGTTTCATGGACAACGGCAAGTGGAGGTGGAGGCGGACCTGGAACAGGCCAGATTGCGGAGAGGGACGGAGATGACGCACCCGACCTTTGCGCCGCTGTACTTGTTCAGCGCACGCGTCGTGTTGCCCTTGCGTTCCCGAAACCACACCATCTCGCCGAGCGCCTCGAGCTCTGCGCGGAACTCGGGAGGAAAGTCTGCGCCAACGTCGGCAATGTAGCCAACGTGCTCAGCAGGAAGGAACAGTCGCGCTGCCGTCATGGCATAGATCCCGCCTCCTCCGATCTGGAGAAAGGGCCAAAAAAGTTGAGCAGCCGCGAGTAAGTAGCACGGAAGGCAAGTGTCAGCCTTTTGATTGATCGATTGTCAGCATTACCAAGCACTCACCGCGGGTGGATCAGAAACCTGCTCGTCGTTCGGGCCGCTGGCTTCAAATTGGTCGATGATAAACTGGCCTGATCCCGTCAGCCTCTGCAAAAGTCTAGGGGCTCACCCAGTGTAGTTACCCGTCCACGGCCGAGCAACGACCCCGGTGCCGGTGGTTGAAAGTCCATTGTGAGTGGGAGGATGTTTGTATCCTTGTTGTGTGAATGGGCAGAGTCAGAGTGGGAACGAGTCGGCCATCAAAGTGCTTAAGTGAAGCGATAGGGTTGTCGGTGGAGGTGATCAGAGCGGCGGGTGGCGGCGACTGGCGGTGGTCTTGTGACATAGTGACGTCGTTGGCTCTCTGCGGCGTGCGTCGCTCACAAGCCATGTTGCCCGTTTCCTCAGTGCAATGTGCACCCCGGAAGTGTCGTTCTGGGGGAGGCCAGCAATGGCGACGAGGCTACTTTGACGAAAGAAGAAGAACGAATGCATTGGAATACAGCGAAAATGGAAACGGGGCAGTCCATGTAAAGGAGGGTTCAACCTTGAGGGTTCGGAATCAAACGAGCAGCAGTTCCCCAGGACTTGCCCATGCAGTCTGATACTAATACATCGCATGCCATATGCGAGGAGCAGTATTAACTGCGCGCATGCTAGAATGAGATATAGTAGAGGGGGGGTATACACCAGGAAAGTCATTGGAGGGCTACCTTAAGTACTAACTGCGGCTAAACCGAGGATATATGGTATTGTCCATTTCCGGATATGGCAATCTCACCACCACACTCGCTTGTTAGTGACTCGCCCGCAGCCCGCGCCATCGATAGAAGTTGGAGCGCCTCGGGAACCCGAAATCAACGCCGCGTAGCAGAAGTCTTTAGTCGAGCTGGGATGGGGCTGCTGTGGGAGAGGGCGAGGATGGGCCAGCTGGTGGCGACCTGGTGCGCGCGCTCTTTGATGGGCGAGGGGCTGCTGCTGAGCCTGCGGATGAACTTCGACGCTTGGGGGTTGTTTCGGGCGGCGGACCCATGCTCCGGCGGACCAGCGCAAGCCGCTTCCCGGCGGTGCACTTGAGGTGGAACATGGCCAGGTCGGGGCTCGGGGTGCCCACCTTCCATATTCGCTCCTTGCCGTGAAAGCTCCGCAGGAGATCAACAGTGGCCTGATTGGTGTCGTTGGGGGTTGGGAGGAGGAAACGAAACGTGACACACCGCGACCCGTCCGATTCCTGCGTCGTCTTTATAGAGTTAGTATGTTGCGAGGCTTGACAAAACCCACGCGTGGCAGAAAAGCAATGTCGTATCCGTGGTACATGCTGTGCAGTGGAAGCCAGAGGAGGACGCCGGACGAACCGCTCATGGGAGCAAAAAGCGTATTGAGGACACCGGCTGTTGTTCCTGCGGCAATGTATCCCTATCGATTCGTACAGCCTTCCTTGTGGGGAGTTCTCCCCGCAGAGTCATCCTTGGGAAGGAGGTGACTGGCTTCGCAGTGCTCCTGGATACCCGTAACAATGCAGATACGGTCGCGCTTCTCGACCCATTCGCGAAACGGTTCCTCTCCCTGCACCATTAGCGCGCGACTGTGACAGATCGACTGTGACATGTGAACTTACCGATGATGTGTCCGACTGCACGGACGTGGACGACTTCTCGGATGGGGCTCTAGAGCTTGTTGGGACGGTTGGAAAGTTTGGAAAGACAGGCAGCGCTTGAGTAGCTACTACAGTCAGCATTGGCATCCCCGTTGCTCCTGCTCTAACATGACATGGTCATGTCAACGTACTGCTGTTGGGCAAGCGCGAGATGACAAACCTGCCTGCCTCAATGTCGGTGTAAACGTCGAGGAACGTTTCACTGCCATGACGTTGCCAAAGGAGAGGGCTGGAGGGGTCGTCGCCGGTGATGAGCTCGACCAGATCGGCGAGCTCACGCCAGGTTGTAAAGCCCCCGGTGCACCCAAAATTGAGGGGGATGGTGGCAATTGGAAACCAGTCGACGGTGTTGTACAGCTTGATGGATGGGCCTGGCCATCTCGAGGTGGCGGACCCGTCGTAGAGGACCGTGTAGTGAACGCCGGAAGGTGTTAAGGTGAGGTGCCCTCCATTGTGTGTGGGGGGGATGGACGAAGAGAGATGGATGGATGCAAAAGACTAAAGAGCTAGAGAGGTACTAAACAGCCACATTCAGCTCATGCAGCTCACATACTGTCGTTGCAGATTTGACGTAATGCCACGTGGTCAGGACTGCAACAGCCAGACAACTCAGATTCGATGGTCACTCCACTTCTGGAGATCGCTTGATCGCTTGTTGTCTCCTCGTCCCATCGCACATCCCTTCATCCTCCCCACCCCCAGCACCTCCCCCCGATGCCTTCAAAGAATAAGGGAAAGGCGCCCATGCCAGCATCAGAACCCACAGAGCGTTCGCCGCTCCTCGGCACCGGCTCATCCAACCCAGCCCTCTCGCCACCCCGCCTAATTCGTTCCTCATCAACTTCGGCATCCGACATCATCGTCGGAGACCTCATCGCTCCCGAGGCCACAACACGTTCGCGACACCGCACCCGCCGCCTTGCGATACTCGTATCCGTCTTCTCCCTCCTTATCGGTATTATCGTCGTCTTTATCGTCCTCACTTTCTCATTCATCCCCACCGAGACCGAACAAGAGTCTCTGCACGAGGCCTTTGTGTACGCAGACCCAAGGGTGGACATCCTCAACGTTTCCGACAGTGGAGTACACATCAACCTGACGCTGCGCGGCGGTGTGGACATTGATCGCGCACTTGCTGTTGACGGACAGCGCGGATCTGGATGGTGGGAGTCCCTGCGCCGGAGCACCGCCCACCGTCTGTTGTCATATCTTCCCACTCGGGCAGTCTACGTCACTGTTCCCCAGGTGCTCGTGGCCAGTCGAAGCGGTGAACCTCTGTTGAGCGTCGACATACCGAACAGCATTATTGTCCCCCTCACCCGCAAGAGCGAGCTCGTCAGCATTGCCATCGAGGCCGTCGGTAACCCCGTCGCCCCGGTCGGCCAGCTCTGGACATGGGGCCAAGATACCTGGGCAAACGGCACAATCGACGTGGTTGCTAGCGTAGCCCAAGCACAGGCCACCATTCCCGGCGCATGGTGGAGTAGATGGGCGGTGGTCGACCAGCAGAACGTGGTGGTCCCGCTCGCTGTTCCAGGTAAGTATTCCAGCCTCACAGTCCACTCGATCCACCATAGATCGCTGAGCATCCAAAGTCCCTACTTCATTCCACCTCTGAGGAACTCGCGCTCACCAACCAGTCCCCAACATTCCCAACCTCCCTCCCCCAGGCAAGCCGCTTGACCTCGCTGCTCTTGTTACGTTGAACGAATACTCCTTTACGAATGACCCCGACCTGAAGATTACTGCCCTCGCATCCCTCCCTAACCCGGCCTTGAAAGAGGTCCCTTTCGCGCTCCCGTTCAATATCCAGCTTGGTCCTGACCATGAGACTATTGCACAAGTCGTTGCCCGTCCGGCCAAGATCACCACAACCACCATCGGCCTTGTGATCGAGGGCGACATTCTCTCCCTAGACTCGGGCGACGCGCTCAGCACCTTCCTCCAGAACTATATCCACGGAAAGGACAACCCCATCACGGTGCGCGGCCGCGCCTCGATGCCCCGCGACTACTCGCACCCCGATGCTCCCCCACCGTGGATCCTCCGCTCGCTCCCTTCCCTCCAGCTTGACCTCGTGTTCCCCGCCCCGCCCGACCAGCCCGATGTTATCCGCTCCGTCACGATTGAGAAGATGAAGTTTGGTCAGGCTGATGGCCGCATGATGGCCTCGGGCACCGTCGTGGCCAACATTCAGCTTCCGCCCGGCATGGAGACTGTCGCGCTGAACGTGAGCGCAATCCGCCCTGACGTGATGGTGCACGACGGCCCTGCAGACCAGAACGTCGAGTACGACCCCGAGCACCCGCCCCCGAAGGCTTTTGGCCGCATCGCGCCGGACTACTACCTGAACTCGACCACATTACCCTCCGAAGACCCGTCCAACCCGCATACGCTCGTCGTCCGCGCGCCGTTCGAGAACCTCTTCCTCGACGTCCTCCCCGGCCGCGACGGCGTGCTCTCCGACTTTGTCACCAAAGTAGTGTTCAAAGGCGGGGCAACGGCGGGCGTCGCGGGTCTTGTTGATGTAGAGGCTGACCTCGGCATGGGCAGCATGCTGGCGCTCGACGGGCTCCCCGTCAATGGCGAGTTCTGGGTTGGGCGCAGTATTACCGGCTTCGAGGCGTATCTGAAGGGTGCAAAGGAGTAGTGACCCGACCTTGTTCCCCACGTTCGTTTGATAGACTATAGCTGTATTTTCATGTGTAGAGTAAGCAACTGTTGATTGTTCTGAGAAGCGTGGGTTCTGCAAGCGGTGAGTGTTTGTTTGTTTGTTGTTTACGCCTGGCCGCACAATGATCGGCGGCCAAAGATGCCGAGCCCGCCGATCAATTGTCATCCGAATCGGAGCAACAAGATCCCGAGCCTCTATTGTTGCGAGCCACATTGGTGTGATAAGTTCAGCCAAGCATGATTGTACCCCCTCCAGCCACTCGGGCCACAGCGCCGCGGGGTCACCGGAGCCGCAGTGGACGGGCATGGAGCGGTGGTGGGCGGTGTGATGGGATGCGTTGGGGGGCTCGGCAAGATAATGATCCCATGGGATGATTCGAGTTGCTTTTTGTTCCACATATTCGGCCAGCCAGCGTAACAGCGGCTTCGGCGTGCATGTCGAGCTGGAGACTCTGCCGCCAGAAGCGCCGGTCTTGCCATGCTTTGCAGGCGCATGCAGGCGTATGCAGGCGCATGCAGCTTATCAGGGCACGTCGCGTGGCGAACAGAAGAACAAAAGAGAACTGTGCGCACCGAGGTGGAGACCCCGCACCGGGCCTTATTGCGGCGGTCGCGAATCTCGCCGGCAGCATCCGGTGGCGCCCGAGGACAATAGAAACAAAAGACGCTCTGGGAGCCGTGGCATTGTGGCTTCTGCGCACTGCGGCCGCTGCGATTCGCTGGGGCGACAGGACAATAGTTGGCACTGACGTAGCTTGCAAGGCCCGGCAGACGAGGGAGAAGGGCGATCGCGGGCGGTGGAGGGTGTCCGGCGGTGCCGACGAGGACTGGACAATGGTGGCCTATGCTCGACAATGAAACATGGCCTCTGCGCCAGGAGCCAGGCTGCACTTGTGCAATTGCGAGTGGCTGCAAGAGCAGACACACACACCTTGCACACCTGCTCCGAATCGCGGCGCGCGCCAGTTCCCCAGTTGCCAACGAGCCGGACGCACTGTCCACCACTATAAGAGCCGCGCTCCGAATCGTCTGTTGGCCATCACCATCCACTCTTCCGAACTCGACTTCTCAGCCTCTCCTTCCCACTTGTAAATCCTTGCCTTCTCTTCGGAGTACTTTCATCTACAACACCAACAGCAACCATGTTCCCTACCGTCTCCCGCACCATCGCTTCCGCTGGCCTCCGCGCCGCTGCCCGCCCCGCGGCCCGCCAGCCCACCTCGATGCTCGCCCGCCGCCAGATGAGCGCTGCTCCCTCCGCTAAGAAGGTCGAGCAGGGTGTCGCCGAGCTCTGGCCTTTTGCTAAGAGTAAGTACTGCCGCGGCCGAGGACCAAAAGAGCTCCGAATGTCTCTGATTCCGACTCTGTCCCCGCGGCCCGCACAGCAACACAACACAACACATCGGAACACCTCGCTAACGCCACGCAGACGTCCCCGTTGACGTTTACCCCCTCATGTTCCTCGTCACTGTCGTCTCTTGCGGCTCCATCTACATGTGTGCCAAGCACCGTGAGTCCTTCATACACCACTTGCCTATGAACAAGCACTAATACTCCAGTCATGACCGACAAGTCGCTCCGCCTCAAGCCCACCGGCACCTACTAAGCAGCCCGCGGTTCTTTAATGGCAAACAACGTCCAATTTACTAGAAACAAGAATGTTCATGACCACCACCACAAGTGACCCCAGCGGCACCCACGAGCTCAAGTCGACCTGTGCATTTGTATACCTATGAATCGTGTATGAGGTTGCTTTTGGGAGCTGGGCACATGTGGACTCGAAGCAGTGCAGTGAAAGTGGCACTTCTGGCTGACACAACGGCCACCACGCTCGGATGGGCGCGAACCGTGCCGAGCCGTCCGCACCCGACCGCAGGGCACGAGCGAACACCGAGCACCCAATGGCCTCACAAGTGGCACCAGTTGTCAGAGCTTTTGCAACATGCAAGAAATAGACGTTTCATCATCGACTGCCGATTCGCGCCCATTTGGCATCTCCGGCATTTGCTACAGCACATTGCTCTCCGATCCGAGTATCTGACATGATCAATCCATGGCATGACACAAACAGAATATCGATCCGAATATTGGAATGGCAACAAGGTCGAATCATTGTCAAGCGACTGGCATCTTGTAGATGCGGCTCGCGTCCCGAAATAGCCAACAGGGCTACCAGCCATCTGTCGTCCCGGGGAATACCTACCCGTCATCTCCACCGTCGGTCCCCGACAAGAATATCGCAAAGTGAAACGACAGCCCTGTCGACATGTTAGCCTGTTGCTTCCGCTAGAGGCGCGGCGCGCACGCGTCGCTGCGTTTGGAGAACGTCTTCCCGCCCCGCGTCAGTTTTCTTTTTCTCCTGACATCGGTGTTCCTGCCGGGTTCCTGCTGCAATTCGGCACCCCCGTTGTTGGCGCCGTTACCTTCCCGACTGTTCTGTCCAAAAGAGGCGGCACTGCAGATCTGGCCGCCCCGCCTCCGCGACTGCCGACGCCGCTGCGGGTGATGCCACCTCCGCAACTGGCGCCGCGAGCGGTTCCCCCGGATCCGCCCAGCGGCCGTGCACTGCCAATTAAGCTCAGCACTGATCATCATTTCTCCCACACCCTCCACCCCCGTTGCTGCCGAGCCATCAAGAGGACAGCGGCAGCTTCTGCACCATCCATTTCCCGCGTCTATCTCGTATCCATGTGCACACTCCGAGTCCAGGAGGCAACCAGCGACGGCAACCACGTTCCTCGTTGCCCAACGTTCGATCCCCAGTTCTCACCCATCTGCGGTTAAGCGGTTCACACCGACATTACAACTTACGGCACCGATCTGCATTCCACTGAGCCTATTCGTCCTTTGTGTCACGACCAGCCTTCTATCGTTAGCGCGCACGTTCCAGTGAGTCGGTGAGAGTCCTCGTCGTGCGGCGCTTGTCTGCAGACTGAGACAGCTAGCTGCCTGGGGCGCACTTCGGCAAGTTGTGCCGCCGCGGTTCGGCTCCAGGTAGCCGCGGAGCGACATGAAGCAATCGGACAAAACGGCTTGGCACGATCTAGTCTTCCGCTCTAGAGACGCAGCGGATCTCGACCTGGCCGTTGACCGAGATGCAACAAGCTTGAGGACCCTCGTGGTGAAGAGAGACGTCGGAGCCAGGTTCAGTGCGTGTCCGTCTGGAGTGCTCTGGCCATGCCAGACACAGCCCCGGCGGCGCACCAGCAAGTCTAGACGACGCCGTTGGGTACATGAGTGCAACTGTACTCTTAACGCAACTATAGACACACTCACTGTTGTGCCTATTCTTGTGCCTGTTCTCCTCGGCTTGAGGTGGCTGCGTGGTGGAGGTTGGTGTACGCACTCTGCCGAGGTCCTGGTCCTCTAGCGTAAGGCTCAAACTTTTGTGACCAGGGCCCTACATTGGCAGTTCTCGCTAGAGCCGATCGGCCCAGGAATCAGCAGTTCCGTCCGTCCAGCAGCCAGGCGTCACTGTTTGTTCGCTCTCCACTGCAGCTGATCGATACAGTATCGGCTCGCCCGCTGCTGTACCTGGCCTGCTGTCTCCATGTGGGGCCAGCCGATGGCCAGGGTCATATGGAATGGACAGCACAGTAGGAAAAGTACGAAGCCGTCGACTCCGTTTTCTGGCCCCACCTCTGGCCCACGGACCGTTGCCGCCGGACATTGCAATACTGCATGACCATGTTCAGTAGACGGCTTTGGGTTCGTCTCGACAAGAACGTTTCCATCATCTGTTATGCTCTGGATCTAGCTGGAATTCAGTTTTAGGGCACTGCGGTTCTGAGACTTTGAGCGTCATTTCCAGTGATCTGTCCCGGCAGTCTTGCGTGAAACGTGCTGGAACCTCGGGCAAGAGCTCTGAGGAGCGGGTCGACATCTCGGTTGCATGGATCCATGCATCATGGATCCATGACGGTCATCAGCGAGCAGAGACCGAGACGCATTCCGCGTCCCTGGCTTGCCTTGCCGGCCCCGCAAGGGGGCGGTATTCCCACCGTTTCTGGTTACTCCAAGGGAAGCTAAGGCACGACCTTCCTTCAAACATCGGTGACAGCTTCGGTAAAGCTGGTCTCTTCACCGTGCCGGCCCGTGATGATGGAGCCTCTATCTCCTCGGCGTACGTCGAACGCATGGCGAGGGGATGGAGAGGGTACCCTCAATGCTGTCCATTTATACGCTTAGCTCGAGCTTTGCTTTCGAACACACTCGCTGCAGGAGGTGTGGGCGGCCGCTCCGTTGTTGTGGCGGAGCGGCACTAACTCAAATGTGAGAAAAGGAAGAATGACCGTGTGGGTCACGTACAATGACGGACAACCTTATTCTTCTAGATGCGGAATTGCCCGCAGAAGAGAGACTGAACATGTCATTCATTTCCGTTGCGCGCGTCATGCCCTGATCCTTGTGCTCCTTGCGTCCACACGCGAGTGCGTTCACCCGCACATGGGGTGGCCGGTGGCCGGTGGGCCGGCACACCACATGTTTCTCCAACTCTCCTGGTCCACCCAGAATAGCGCAAAATGACAGGCCATCGTCATTCACAACGGCACAAGGTGAACCCTCGCGAACAGCGAGATGGAACCTCCGATGGAGGCACGGCACCACGCTGGGTGTCCCCCGTTCCTCGCGCTCGATCCCCGCCCGATACGCTCCAGGCGGCCTACACGAGCACACCCCCAGAGAGAGTGGCGCCCTCCTCTCCCAGTTGCTCACGAGTTGGCTCCACTTGAGAGATATATAAGACCTACAATAGCTGCTGCCCTAAACGTTAGCCTCCCTCCCCCACCCCATACCCCCACAATGCTCGTTGCCGCTCTTCTCCCTCTGCTCGCTACCCTCGCGGTCGCCCTCCCTCAGGCTGGTACCGGCACCACCACGGCCGATGCCGCCTGCACAACCGTCGACCCCGCCGCCGGTCTCTCGGACTGCTCCAAGAAGTGCCTTACCGACGGCATTGCGTCTCAGAAGTGCAAGGACAACTTTGACTATGCTTGCATTTGCCAGAGCAGCTTCGTCAACGCCGTCACTCCGTGCGTTCTCGGTTGCCCCGATATCGGAGCCGTTCTTGCCGTCCAGTCCAAGACCTGTGCCGCCGGCTTTAAGCCTGAGGTTATCTGCCCGTCCTCGTCGTCGGCTGCACCCTCCTCGTCGTCGGCTGCACCCTCTTCGTCGTCGTCCAACAAGCCCTCGTCGTCGTCGGCTGCCCCCCCTTCGTCGTCGTCGTCGGCCGCCCCCCCTTCGTCGTCGTCCAACAAGCCCTCGTCGTCGTCGGCTGCCCCCCCTTCGTCGTCGTCCAACAAGCCCTCGTCGTCGTCGGCTGCCCCCCCTTCGTCGTCGAACAAGCCCTCCAGCTCCTCGTCGGCGCCTCCCACGACGAGCTCGAGCGCACCCCCGGCCAACTACGTCGCCCTCCACCCCAACGGCAACAAGGGCAAGTGCCTCGACGTCAGGGACGCCAACTTCTACGACGGCGCCCCCGTCCAGATCTACGACTGCAACGGCACCAACGCTCAGCGCTGGATTCTCAACCGAGGTTCCACCAAGGTCCGCCTCGCTGGCACCAACTACTGCCTCGACGCCGGCGCCTACCCCCGCGACGGCACCAGGATGAAGATCTGGCAGTGCTACGACGGCCTCCCCGCCCAGCAGTGGTGGTACACCGGCGACAACCGCATTGCCCTCCAGGACCAGGGCTTCTGTCTCGACATGACGGACGGTCAGACCTGGAACACCAAGCGGACCCAGATCTGGAAGTGCACCGACTACAACACCAACCAAATCTGGACCCTCTAAGCTGCGAGAGAACTGCGAGAGCGAGAGCGAGGTAGCCAGCGTCTGGAAGATGACTCTAGGAGCTGCGCCGCGCCGAGGTGTAAAGTGTGGCACCCACGGTGTGTGTCTGGACATTTGCCACTTTCATATTTTTCGACATTCCAGGACACTTTTGTTTGCTTTTATTGGTAGGGGTATCTGAAACTTAGTTAAGGCTCAGCGGATCGTGAGATCAATCGGGCGTGAGATGGTGAGAAGAAATCAGTAAATAACTACTATGCAACTATTCAATCTGCAGACGGGCCGCAGAGATGGGTGTCGCTTTCTGGCACCAACCTCCTCATGTCCGTTGTAGCGCGGTTGGATGTGTTCCCAGGTGGAGGGCGACACATTGTGGTTGTCAGCACTTGTGGTTGTCAGCACTTAGATATAGGCACCCAGACCCCACACAGCAACGGCCACCGCAAGGTCCCGGGATCAACACCAGGCGCCTCCGCTGCTGCTAGGCGCCAAGTCCTAGTTCGCCACCTATTCGGCGGCAGCCCGTATGGCTACACGAACGGCGAGGGGCTATCTAAGCCGGCCGTTGCCGTTTCTGGGGAAGCAGCACTTCTTGTTCAACTGCCAACCTGGCCCCAGTTCGGTCCCGCGCTGTGGATGATGGCAACTGCCTGAAGTCAGCTATCAGTGTATTTCAGCAGCTGTCCCGAGGTTCTCAGCCTTACCAACGAGACGGACGGTGAGACGGTCCAGCCCGCATTTCCGAATAGGGGAGAGAGGGTGGGAAGCGATCAAGCGCGCCTCTGAACATGGCACTGACAACAGACTGCGGCGGGGGAGGAATGTGAGCTGCACGTGTATCGAGGGGTTACGATCTGTAATGTGCGGAAACAGCAGGAACGTCAGGTGTACGAGACTTTCTCACCATAGGATGGAGTGCGATCATCGTGCACTGGCCGCAGTGGGCCGTGGGAAAGCCCGGCGCATTGCATGACGTGCAACCACGCGTGCAGCCCCCGAGCTGCATACTCACGATTTTATTATGATTTTGTTGGAATTATTGTCCCACACTTTGGTCCGTTTCTCCCATCTTCCAGCCAGATCTGAAAGCAGTCTTGCTGGTTTTGGGATCGCAGAGTACCGCCACGGGAGCCGGTTCTGTGAAGAACTCCGGATGGCATGTATTGATCTTAAGCCACAGTGCTAGACAGAGCGCTCCGTTTCCTTGGTATAGGAGTGCTGAGGTGTTCATCGGTTGTCCATGTGCCGAGTTGGGATGGCGCGGATGGATTGTGGAGGTGGGGGCGGACGACTGAGAGTCGGCTCCGCTCTTCACAGAGCGCACATAGCATAGATCGGAAGCCATTATACTGGACAGAGTATTCTCGCTTGAAAGTGTTCCGACGGCTGTCTGTCTGGTTGCAGCTGTCTAAGACTAATGTGACGATGGATGGCGGTGAGACATCAACGAGTGGGCTGGGTTGCTAGACGGGGTGTCCTCGCTCGCTTGAAAGTGATCAGACGGCTGTCATCTCTGAGGGGTTGTCTTCGAGAGGCTGTCTGTTTGCCAAGGACTGCCTCCGAGGGACGTGATGACATGGTGGAGGGGTCAGAGGGGGCGGTGAGAACGAGTGTGTGCTGCTTGTTATGGCTGGTATGGCTGCTATGGAACAGAGTCGCACCTGCAATTGTATCACCTGGCCTAGTGCGGACAGTTGTGGAGGTGGACGGACGCTGGCCCTGTCTCTGACTGTAGCAGACTGGACGTGTCTGGGAACGCCGAAATCAACATTCCGGCGGGTGGTGACGAATGCTCTCAAAGGCGAGCAACAATGGCAGTAGCGAGTTTGGTTTGGTGGCCATTCGTCCAGCCCCCCCCCCCCCTGCAATCATGAAAATACTACCGACGCGCCGTAAGACTACCGAC
>PQXP01000490.1:0-18237 GCA_002973495.1 Apiotrichum akiyoshidainum
GTGATAACACGTCATAAACTGTCGACCATCACGTTGTTCCGGAGGGAAGTCTGTTACAGTTCGCGGCATGTATCGCCTAGATGTTGTGCCTCGTACCGCAGGCTGGGAGGGGCTGGAGGGCAATCGGGTGAGAATATTCCTAGGAACACGCAGAGGGTTGTCGCAAAGAGGGAATAGTAGGTCGTTTAGACGTGAGAATGTGGGCGCCTGTACGCAAAAGTCGACGTTGTGAATGAATGGACAGATGGGCAAACGAACACGAAACGCTTGGGAATGGGAACGTGGTTTGTAGTTGGTGGTCGGCAACGGAAGCGGAACCAAAACGGAAACGCGACAGGAGGGCAACCAGCACAGCACAGCTGTCGCACACAGCACAGGGCAGCAGGCGGGCAGGCGCAAGGCCACAGGCACGGTGATGCACACTGTGTTCTGTACGTGATCCGTGATCCGTGAATACGTGCGCGATGCATGCATTTCACGTGAAAGACGACGCGACCGCGTACCGCGACGTACAACGTGGTGGCCGCCGACACGGCCGTCCATGGCCGTCCATGCATGCCGTGCATATTCATGAGCGGTTATATGGCAGCAATAGAGCCTAAGCATACGAGGGGTGCTGGCGTATCTCGGCGATCTAACTCACGTGATGTTCCCCACCATCCGCAGGAACCTCGCACTGATCTCTCAATCTAGTGATCTCGATCTCTCTGCATTGCGCTGCTGGCGGGGAGTGAACGCAGTCCGTACCGTCAGCATCAGCAACCTTAGGGCACCTTCTGGTTACACTATCTGCCAGGTTCTCCTCCTTGCTCTCCTCTGACTCTGGCTCTGTCGCTCTCTCTCTCTCTCTCGCTGCCCCTGTCCCTGGCCTCTCAGTCTTGTTCACATAGTGTTTATCTCCTCGTCCCCCCAGTCTCTCTCCCTCTGTTTCGTTCCCCCAGTGTCCCTCGCTGTCAGTTGCTCCCTTTCTATTTGTGTCTCTGGTACAGTTTACCGCTTGCCCTCGATGTTGTCTCCAATCCGCAGCAGACTGTTAGCATTCCATACGTAGTCAACCTCATTCGCTCGTCGAGGCTGGCATCAAAGTCTGCGTCTCCCCTCTGGGTCGATACGCCGTTCAGCTATTTGACGGATATAGCAATACCAGAATGTTAACCGGCAGAAATTTGCCTTCAAGCGCGGCTGTGTCCAAACTCCAAGATCAGATCCATTCTGACGTTGAAAATCAAACTCGATTCGCAGTCCAGATCTAGCAACGCAGGGCATACGCGGGTAACGGCAGGTGCCTGTCCCGAGACCCGGGACCTTCCAACCAATGCCGAGGCTTCCGGAGGATGAGGCTGTATACAGGCCCGGGGCGTTGAGGTCTCAGCTAGCCCTTGGGTGATGACCGCGACTAGCTTTGACAGAAGTGAGAAAATGCAACACCTGATAACCAAATGGCAGGTAGTGCCTCGCGCAGTCGGCAGTGTTGTGTCTGTGAGCAATTTGGAATTAGACAACACGAATTCTGTGAACGCGACGGTTGGACAGAGGACTTCGTTCGGCTCTCCGGTTCAGAAGTGCATGAGCAGTCCATGTGGCTATCCATCTACACAATGGGAGGCCATGATACCGTCCAACACTCTTTGCTTCGCAGGGTTCCCGGATAGGAAGGCCTTCCCCATTCCTAACTAAACTCCACCGGATTGTCCTTTCTCCTGTTCGGCAATGGTACCCGTCGTGATAGTTTTGTGGCGTCCTCCTTCATCGAGGTTGATCGCTTGGCCGGAATTGAACAGGCCACTCACGTCCTTAGCGGCGAGAGAAATCAGGAAAGCGCAGGCACCGATGGCGGAAGCGACGATGAAGATGGTGTGAAATGCACCGGCCCACACCTTGACGACTTGAATGTTAATGGTTGTCGCTATGTTGACTGGAAGGCCAAGGGCAAGGAGACCCGGAATGCCACCATTGAGGCCGGCCGGAAGGACGGTTGGGATGTCGGCCGGGTTCACGCCTGCCTGCGCAATGGCAGGCGCGATGCTCCCGGCGTGTTTGCCGAGATGGGTCGACAGAATAGCGACGTAGATGGCAACGCCGCACGAGCCGCCGATAGAACGAGCACCATTCACGAGTCCAATGGCTGTGCCCAGATACTCTTGAGGGACCGAAAAGATGACATGTACAGTAATCATGACGATGGCGACGCCGAGACCAAACCCTTGGAAAAAGGAAATCGCCATTCCCTTATTCTTGTCGTCCCCACCGAGTGTAGCGTATAGTCCTGTAAAGACAACTGCAAAGATAAATCCGATGGACAGTTGCCAGTTCGAACGCTTTAAGTGGCGAGTCGTGAAGGAGATGCCCGCATTGCCGACAAATTGACCGGCGCCTTGAGCGATAGTGAGGATGCCAATCTGCGTGCCATCATGGGTCCACAGGTGTGTGATCATAACCGGCCACATAGCTGCACCAGCAATGAGAATGAAACCGAGGACGAACCTGTCTGTGAGAACTTATCGGACTCATACTCACGAGTCGATGAGCATAAACACAAAGTTGCGCTTGTACCGGAAGAGCATGCGAGGGAAGAGCGGCACCCCAGCCTTGCCCTGCCACTCCCAGATGCCAAGAAGGATGAATAGCGCGAAGCCAGCTCCGACGGTTCCCCAAGTCGTCGCACTCTTCCATCCGTAGTTTCCGCCCCCGAAGCTGAGACCGAGGAGCAAACTGACGGAGGCGCCGACAAGAAGTACGACACCAATGTAGTCAAGCTTCTTGAGCTCCTCCAGCTTGTCCTTACCAGTCGGGTTCGACGGGGGGAAGTAAAGGAATATGACCATGACAAGCGAGATGCCATCTCGTTGTTAGCCAGAGTTATCGCCTCAGGTACCCACGAAGACAGCAGCCGATGACAAAGTCAATCTTCGTTTGACCGATGTTGGCCAAGAGGTAGGCAAACAGGCCGGCAAATACTTGCCAGAGAGCAATGGAAATCTCCTGCAAACCAGAGGTGAATGGCTTGTATTTGTTAGGCAGAATTTCCGCCATTGCCGCTGCACTGGACAGTGTGAGTTCTCCAGTTTGCTGACACCCAAAATGAACACACCCTAGACCTTGAATGCCAGCGGAAAAGCCCAGGACGGCCATAGCTACGATGATGTGATTGCCCGTTTGGGCTGTGGCACCGACGATACAGGCGATGACCGCAAGCGACGTCCCGACGATGAAGAAATAGCGGCGACCAAAAATGTCCGAGAGACTGCCAGAGAGGATTTGAGTGACAACCTGAGCAACGCCATACGACGTTCCGTACCACCCAACATGCACGCTATCTGTATCACCCACAGCAGCTCCCACGACAGCCGTAGAAGAGAGAACCAGGAGATAAGTCGAGAACGATCCAAAGGAGGTGAAGAAAAGCGCAATAACCGCGCCCCAGGTCCTCCAAGAAATGTCGCGATAGGTAATCTCGCGATCCGTGTCCATGTCCGCAGCAACAGTGTTATCGTTGTGATGAATGCTAGGCTTCTCGTCGATGGGAGTCATTTCAGTGGGCTCGCAGACAGCGGCCGGGTGCGAGGCTGGGGTAGTCTCAGGCATGGTGTCGTTGTGTCACGCGGTCGACCGATTTGAAAGTCACCAAAAGGCCAAGGCGGAGATCAAGGCTGCAAAGTGGTCGAGGAGTCGGTCGAATAGTCGAGAGGTTAGAGCGCTAGATAGATGTTGTGGGGCCCGATGAGGAGAAGGGGTGACACTGTCGCGCTGAGTCTTAATATGGTGCCCCAGGTGACAAACGGGCGAGTTTCCGTGCGCGATCATGAAGCCGAGTGTGGGGGACACATTCCGATCTCGTCGTAAGCTTCAAGCCAAGTCAGTGCGCGTGGGGCGTGGGAGTGGACGACAGAGGGAGATGAACGGACCGACGGCGAGGTCGAAGGCGACTGCCAAGAGCTCACTGAATAACGACCAGTGGAAAGAGCCGGCTGACTCAAGTCGGCCACGGAATGAAACTATTCCGCTAATTCCGGTTCCGAGAAGCGGAGTCAGCCGAAATTCCGGTTTCATCATTGAAGCCGAAGTTGACCTCAACGACGGACGGCAAGCATCGCGGTCTGTTGCCGAGGAGAGTGTGCTGTCGTACCTCCTATTGTGGGCAAGAACCCGACGACCTATGTTCTTGTCATGAGCCGAGGAGCGTAGGGTGTGCCCGCTCTATTGCAAGGATAGTGTGCTTGGAAAGTCGGGATGGCAGGTATATAACAATCCCGCAACCCGGGCAGTGTCCACTTCACCACCACTTCCAACTCTTTCCTCTCGACAAAATACCCAGACAGACGACCTACAAGCATGACTCGCATTGTTCCCAAGCGTGGCCCTGTCCCCATTTTTTCCCCTTTCGAGTACTCGACTCTGCTCGATGCAGCCAAGTACGGCGACTGGCGTGACGACCTCGTCACCAATGGTTACACTGTCATCAAAGGTGCTTGCCCTCGTGACCGTGCTCTTGCTGCGCGAGAGTCAGCCTTCCAGTGGCTTGAGGGATTCAACCTTGGGTTCAATCGCGAGGATCCTGCCACTTTCAAGAACGAGCACCTGCCCAACCACATGAAGTAGGTACCAAGTAGTCACCAGACCGAGTTTATTGCTAATGGTTAACAGGGGTGGCATGATTCATGGTTACGGTATCGCGCACGAGCAATGGCTGTGGAACCTCCGCACTGAACCGGGCGTTGTTGGAGCTTTTGCCAAACTGTGGGGCACTGATGAACTCGTGGTTTCCTTTGACAGCGCCGCCGTGATGCTGCCTAACCGTACCGACGTTGTGGACGCTGGTCGCTGTAAGTAGACGAAGAAAAATGACGTAATGAACTGACCCAAAGGGGAGCACGTCGACCAGAGCCCTGCTCGCTCCGGAATGCACGTAGTGCAGGGCATCCTCAACTTGAACGAGTGCGGTCCGGACGATGGAGGTCTTATGATCCTCAAGGGATCCAGTGCCGTCTTTGAAAAGTTCTTCGACACTATCGGGAGGGAGGAGACGCGTACGTGGGGCCCAGTGGACTTCTACTCCTTCACCGATGACCAGCACCAGTGGTTCTTTGACCAAGGCTGTGAGTGGGTAAAGGTCTGCTGTGAGCCTGGAGACCTTATCCTTTGGGACTCGCGTGCCATGCACTACAACGTTCGCCCTACCGGCACCCGCGACCGCACCTGCGCCTGTGAGTAGCCACCATGTCACTCGTACTGACGTTCAAGACATCTGTATGGCGCCCGCCAAACTTCTCTCTGACAAGGATCGGGCCGCTCGCGCCGTTGCCTTTGAGCAGTACCAGGGCACCGTGAGTACTGCACATTGTTTAATTTTATTCTATGTTGCATTATTAAGTGCGGAAGGTTAACAGCAGACGCATGTTCCCTTCGCTGAGATTCACCCCCGTCCCCATGTTCCAGGCATTCGAGTCGACACTGGTCTTCCTGATCCCCAGGACACTGGCATTCCACGTGAGCCGCGCGTCGCCACGGAGGCTGTTCTTAAGCTCTCGGGTATCAAGGCGTATTAAACAACCAGTAGTTACATACACTTCCCAATGAATCAGAAATAGCCCATGACTTTCTCCGCGACCAACAGCCATCCCAGGGTCGTCGCACCACTGCACTGGGAACATGACACACAACGACATGCAACATGGTCATTGTCGGTGTCAACTTCGAATGGGCACCTTCACACGTGACACTGGGTATGGAAAGGGTGGCGGTTCAGATACGAGCAGTTTCCTCTTGCACCGCCATCATCCGTGGTTGTAAAGACACATCAAGGGGTTGGTGGGAAACTGGAGTTAAAGAGATATATATGACTCTGGTATCTGATCAGGCCATGCATCAACGCATCAGCTGAATAATACTAAATGTCCGCTTAGGTAGCGAGCGGGAGAGCCACCGAGCAGCCACCCAATTGGTCGTGCAACCTCTCCGAGCCACAGCCTCTAACAGATAATACAGTGGAACATGACCAACAACTGAATCATCCTCCATGCAAGTGTGATTTATGACAAGCATTACAAGTTCACAAGTTCAATGTCAGGGACAGGACATCACGGAGATGGACCATGCCCAGCACAACGGTTTCCCCCTCGCCGAGGGCGAGAGCCTGAGCTGTACGGACTATCTGTTTGATAACCCGCCCGTTCAGAGTTGGTGTGCTGAGCTCCTCAAGATCAAAACAGTTGAGATCAACATTACACATCCGCAAGAACTTCTGGTTAGCACCTGCCGCATGGGAACTCTTACCTTGATCCACAATTGCCTGCGGCTTTGGAAGTCCAAGTCTGGGAATGGAAGCGTGAGTGCAAAGCGACTCGTAAAGGCTTCGTCAAACCTGTTGTCAGCCCAAAGCCTTGCTCTAGTTACATACTCTTCCAAGCGGTTGGTGGTTAAGAACAGAACACCCGAGTAGTACTCCAAAACTGGTGTCAACATGACCACAGCTGTTGCACTCACGCCGCAAGAACACTCCCACGAGAGCGTTGCGCTCAAGATTCGCTGATGAGCGTTTCTCGAGGAATACGTCGGCTTCGTCGATAAGAAGCACGGCTTTCCATCTAGACGCAAGCTGATATCAGCGGGATAGCTTCAACCACACTAACCTCCAGAACTTCCGTTAACTTCCGCTCCAGCGCCGAGGCAGTCGTTCCGAGCTCGCCGGCACTGACCATATACAGTGGCGTGCGAAGGTGTTCCGCGACAGCTTCGGCAGTGAGGGTCTGTTGTCAACTGCTGCTCCCCTGCCTACCGCTATGAACTAACCTTCCCCGTTCCAGGGCGACCATGCAGAGCAATGATTAGCCCCGCACCCTTGCCTTCCACTACGTCTGTAATGACCTTGGCGCCCAAGTTGCCGATATGGACGTCGACTACACTGCGAATTACCCGCCGATACATCTCTGGGAGCACGAGATGCTCAAACGCAAGACTGCTCCATTCGATCGCGCGCAAATTAATGATGAGGAACTCTCCCCATCTCTGCAATGTGAATGAGAACGAGTTGGGCGGACATTCCAGGGAGATCCTACCTTTTGTTTGAAAGAGAAGCCTTGAATCCAAGGAGGTAGGAGGTATTGGTGCTCTGAGGCAAATGAGGAGTCCAGCTCGATTGGATTGTTCACGTCGTCGCTGTCGTGAGTTTTTGCCTTTGCTTGTGGACATACGTCCACACGTCCAGCGTTGGGTTTGCCTTTCGAAAACTGGTCACATCGATCATGACCCGGCCGGTTCCTTGTTGACGCGTGCTGACTTTAGTGGTGCCAAACAAACGATACTCACGATCCAGTGAGGGACCTGCTGTGGAAAGACCCACAATAGTTTGCAGCCACCACTTTAGCATACCCTAAATACAGGCCACCACGTCCTGATGTCAAAGAATGTCAGCAGTTGCAGCTCACCGTTGAGCAGGTGTCGTTGCTCTTCTGTGAGGGGCCAAAATTCGAGGTCCTTGATGACCTTAATATCCTTGTACTCTGGAATCTTTCTGAGAAGGGACATGCGAACAAACTGATTGCCGGACCATTGATAGTGGTGCCCAGTGATTACAAAAGCGCGGCCTCGGTCGTCCACGGTATACTGCCACGAGTCAATGCGGCACGCCATCTGTACTTTTAGAACAATCACAATTGATTAAACTCACAGTTTGCCCGCTGAGTTCATCGTGCATCTCAACATCCGTCCCGGATGGCATCAAGCGCCATAGAAGAGGCCACATAATAGTGCCGTGGGGTAGCTCACGTAGTTTAGCATCGCTGTCGTTAGAATACGGGAAATTGAGCAATACTCACACCTGAGCAAAGCGCCCATTGACAAAGTCGATGAGATTACGTAGCACATCCTGACACTCTGGGGATTTGGGCAGCGGAATTTTGCTCTTCTTGAGAAAGATTTCACGACAGTCGATCTAAGAGTGTTAACGGTGGTGACTCATGCTCACTCACTCCAGGAACGCGATCGTAAAGTCTGTTATTCAATGGAAAAGAGAGGCGGAGAGTTGCGAGCAACTCTTGGTGCCTGATCTCCAACCAAGTTGCTGTTTCCAGTAGGTTTCCACTGGGTGCCATGCGATGGTGCGCCACAAAGATATCTCCCTCATGGCCGGACGTGGGCGCTTCCGGTGGGGCGGGTATCCAACCTTTGCCAACTGCGTACACTTCGTTTACCTCAGTGTAGTTGTGGAGAACCTTGCGGTTTGTCAATGTCATGATTCTTGTGGGAGAGCGTCAAAACAGGGCGTGGGGTGCTCGTCTATTGTATCTATCCCCTGCGTCGTGATGTGCTTACGGAAAGCCCCTCGGCTTCGGGATTGCGAGGTGTGATGTCTGCCATGATGCCAGGATCACGTGATCTCGGAATATCGGCCTTGACCTCGGAATAGCCTTTCCGCACCCCTGAAAGAGGCCGAGATGGGAGGAACTTCAGCCCCGCGATGCATTCAGCAGAGATGCGAACTCTTGATCCACTGTGCAGATACTCTGCACTGCCCTTGCCCACCCGGTTGGCACTTGGGACATAAAGGCCCACAGCAGATGTGATGGACGTTCCATTCCCCAATCAACTTCGGTATGCCCCCTCCTTGCCAGATTGCCTGTCGCCCCATCAACAAACCCACCCTCGGCAACAACGGGTGGGTAGGTTTCAATCCTCATACCCAGCACCTGAAAAAGGGTGACCGTCCTTTCGATGCCCGCCCCATTGAATGCGACATTACAATCGAGCACGACGTCGAGGTTGTCGTGCGGGACGGTTGTCGACTGTACATTGACGTTTATCGTCCCACCAATGCCGAAGGACCGATTCCGGCCATCCTATCGTACAGCCCTTTTGGAAAGAAGTACAGCGGCCTCATCATGTGAGTGAGATCGCCTCCAAAACATTCTGATAGGGAACAGGCTGCCCCGCACGCCGTGGATGTGTGGCGTGACCAAGGACGACATCTCAGGCCTTGAGAAGTTCGAGGGCATCGACCCTGCTCGGTGGTGCGCGCGGGACTTCGCTGTTGTCAGTGTCGACGCTCGCGGCGGAGGCGCATCTGACGGCACTGTACCCATCATGGGCACTCAGGAAGGCGAGGACGGTTACGATGTCATTGAAGCGGTTGCCTCAATGCCTTGGTGCAACGGATCCGTTGGCCTTGCCGGCAACAGTCATCTCGCGATTGTTCAGTGGTTCATCGCGCAGCTGAACCCTCCCTCCCTCAAGGCAATCGCTCCATGGGAGGGATGCGGCGATCTTTACCGTGAACAGTTTGTTCGCGGTGGCATCTTCAACATGAGCAACTTCGACCTTATCGCCACCAAAATCATCCAGGGCAGCCATGGCGTGGAGGACTTTGCGGAGATGTACCGTCGGTCCAATGGCGGCCTGATGAACGCCTACTGGGCCGACAAGCGTCCCGACATGCGCAAGATCAAAATCCCCACCTACGTGACCGGTTCCGAGTTTTCGTCGATCCACACGATGGGCAGCCTCCGTGGTTATATGGAGATTGATACCGAGGATAAGTGGCTGCGCTGGGCCGGCTTCCAGGAATGGCACGATCTCTGGGCCATTGAGGAGACCAACGAGGAGCTCATGGAGTTTTTCGATTTTTTCCTTAAGGCAAGTCGAGAGAGGAGTTTTACAACGCTAATGGCGTAGGGAAAGGAAAACGGCTGGCGCGAGAAGACCCCCAAGGTCCGCATGTCGGTCCTGCAGTTCGGCAAGCGCGAACCCATTCAGAATATCGTGGTCCCAGACTTTCCCCTTCCTGATACCGACTATCGCACTTTCTTCTTCTCGCTTGATGGTACTTTGGCTGAGACAATGCCACTTGCCGAGAGCGTCGTGAGCTACAATTCCGAAGCTTCAGGAGCCATGGTGTCGTTCACCCACACGTTCGACAGTCAGACCCGACTTGTCGGACTCCCCAAGGCCATTGTGTACATGTCCTGCGAAGCGCTGGACGACCTTTGCGTCAGCGTCCAACTCCGCAAGCTCGATGCCCAGGGCAAGCCGCTGCTTCACCTTACGATTCCATTTGCGCGAGCCCAAGTGGACGACCCGGATGAGGCTCCCGTCAACGGTCTGATCATCCACCCAGGATCTGTCGGTCTCCTCCGTGCCAGTCACCGCAGCATTGATGAGACCCGCTCCATGCACCCTCAGTACCCCTTCCACCCTCATGACAAGATTGAAAAGGTTACTCCCGGATCGGTTGTTCGTCTTGAGATTGGCATCTGGGCCATGGGTGTTCAGTATGATGCCGGAGAATCTATCCGCATCGATGTCAGTGGCTCCAACCCCCTTTGGCCTGATATGGCCCAGACGCCGGGTGGCATGATGGACACCAACAAGGGCATCCACAAAGTGCACTTTGGCGGTGAATACCCGTCCTGTGTCATCCTCCCGTTCACAAAGCTGTAGATTTCTAGCCAGACAAGTAGGATGTGAAAGAAAATGCCATTGCTCCATCCGTTCCGCCACAGCTCCTCCTCTCCTGCAGTTTTTTTTCCCCTCCTCGTTCCTTCCAACGCATCAGGTTCACTGACGGTGGGAAGCAGAATGCAGGTCATGTAGTAGCGTGCAGTGGGAGCTTTAGGTTGTGTCTGGTCGCCTCCGCTTGGGGAGGGGGAACTTTCGCGGTGCAACTGATCGCTGGTGAGCTTTCGGGAGAGAGCCGCCTTAATGATGTTGTCAGTTCTGAGGTTAGACGTGTTGGATGAATGCCGCTAGGCTTTAGACGTGGACGTGAGGGGAAATGAGAGTCGTGTTAGTTGTCCAATCTTTCCCTCGTTGCATTCTGCTTTGTTTTGTGGACGAGTTGCGTTCTCAGGATGCAGGCTGCATGCAGGATGCAGGATGCGAGGCAGAACGACGGGAAACGGAAGCAAATCCACGTGATGGAGCGAGCCAGCTTGGTCGGTGGAGGTTGGCTTCCTGCATCACGTGACTGTCCAACATTTCTGCTGTTGCTGCTCTCACTCGACCGACCGCTTGCAATCACGTTCGCTCGTCATATTCGTTGGCATTAGCACACGTACACTTCATTCCCACAACACATACACCACTATGCCCGACAAACTCCCCAAGATGTCGGCCGGCAAGAAGAAGAAGACCAAGAGGATACGCGATGAGTTTGATGAGGAGAAGGAGCTTGAGGCGCGTCTCTTCGGAACTCAGAAGCACTCCAAGCTTCCCTCCTCTTCCCGCGGTTTTGGCGATGAACCCGAACAGGAGACCGGCCTGGGATGGCTGCAGGATGATGAGGTATGTGTAGTTTGCCTTC
Source organism: Apiotrichum akiyoshidainum (assembly GCA_002973495.1). NCBI lineage: Eukaryota > Fungi > Basidiomycota > Tremellomycetes > Trichosporonales > Trichosporonaceae > Apiotrichum > Apiotrichum akiyoshidainum. Next base: position 11,294 of record PQXP01000490.1, read on the forward strand.
TTTGGAAGTGGTGCTCACACTCAAGCTCTTCACGGTCGACGTTCCCGGTGGCAATGGAGAGAACAGTGCCTTTGTTGACATCTCCGAGGATGAGATGGAGCCGGCATTCGAGTTCCCGGAGGAGGAGAGCGACGATGAGGAGGAGAGGCCGCAGGCTGCCCCTGGATCGTCTCTGTGGAGTGATCCTGCGGACAAGCAGGCAGCTGTTTCTCTGCAAGAGTCGAAGCGCTTGCGCAAGTTGGGACGCGGCAAGAACGCTCAAGACCGTGTTAATGGCGAGGAACTGCAGCATAAGCTGAGAGAGCAGTGAGTCTAACCAAAAGTTATGATGCTGATTGCAGGTTTGAGCGCTTGTATCCCAAGCCTCAGTGGGCTACTCGTCGTATGGGGACTGGTGTCCCTTCTATTCAGAAGCTTCTGATGTCCACCGCATCCTTCACCTCGGAAACTACCAACGCCGGGCCCCTACCTCCCAGCTTCCTCGACATCCATCGCCTGCGCAATGCCAACGAGCAGAACCCGACAACCGGTGCCAAGCAGGCAGCCAACGCCGGATCCGGTGTGGTCGATGTTGCCTGGCACCCGTCAAGCTCAGTCTCCGCCATGGCTGTTGCTGGTGGTGACCGTCGCGTTCGCTTCTTCAACGTGAGTCTGGGCTGCGACGCGTTACCTGACTGTAGATCGACGGACACACAAACGCGCCGCTTTTGACACTCCACGTGCCCTCCCTCCCTCTCACGAAGTGTTCCTTCCACCCATCGGGTTCCTCGATGCTCCTTGCCGGCTCGCGTCCATTCTACTACACCTATGACCTCGCCGCCCAGACCTGTATCCGTTCCCCGCGCAACCTGTTTGGTTCGGCTCCTTCGCCCACCAGCCCCCAGTCTCTTGGAAGGCATAAGTTCTCTCCCGATGGATCGCTTCTGGCGGTGGCCGGCAGAAGAGGATGTGTCAGCGTGCTGGAGTGGAACACTGGAGGAAGCACTGGAGTTGTCGTCGCCGAGCTCCGGAGCGGTCGTGGCGGCACTGTGGCCGATCTTACTTGGAATGACGACGGCTCTCAGCTGAACGTACTTGGTGGAAGGAATGGATCGGAGGTTGAGGTGTGGGACATCGGAGAGCGCAAGGTCGTTAACCAGTGGAAGGACGACCGTGCCTTTGGTGGTCTCGTTATGCGCCAGAGCCAGAATGGCTACTCTGCTATTGGGTACGTTGTAGTCATGCTAACCTCCGCTAACAACCAGTTCGAGCACTGGAATTGTCAACTTGTACAATGCCAGCGCAATTGCTGCCGGCCGTGGCAAGGATGTCGAGCCCGTAAAGTCTCTGGAGCACCTCACCACTCCCATCAGCACCATGGCGTTCCACCCCGGTGGTGAACTGTTTGTCTCGGCGAGCTCCGCTAAGAAGGATGCCCTCAAGCTTGTGAGTAATCCCTCATCGTGATTATGATCATGCCAGGTCTGACCATCGCAGTACCACCTTCCTTCCGGAACCGCCTTCTCCAACTGGCCTACTTCTTCCACTCCTCTTGGACGCGTCAACGTTGCTGGCTTCTCCCCAAGCGGCGAGTACATGTCGATTGGAAACTCGAAGGGAGCGGTCCTTCTCTGGAGTCTTAAACATTACGCGCACTAGACTATGTATGCATGCATTGGCTGTTGACCCATGTGGCGGGATGGGTAGTGGGCGATGGGCTGAGATCACATGATCGACAGCTCGCCAGTGAGAGTAGCTAGTAGCATCTGATCAAAAGTGGACCGAGTCGATCGTGCTCTGCAATGGGGGTAGCCACTGGCCGCAAATACGCCCGTCCTCGTGATGATGTCATTCATTCGGGCGATATCCGAGCTCTGCGTTAACTCTGACCCGCTCTGTCTCTGACGATCTTGCATCTGTTCATATCATTATCAATCATCGCTTGACATACACAATACCCATATGAAATCGACAGACAACAACCGGACTTCTCGCGACGACGAGGGCCGCCCCCTCCAGAAGGCGCAGTGGGAATGTACAGCAGCGGCCTCCTCTCGAGAACCACGGCCATCAACCCCAGATACTTTCTGTGAGTCGCTGAGTAGCTGTGGAGTGCTGATCATGAAAGCCTCTTTCTCCGTCACCAGTACTTTTGAGGACCGTGTGTGCGTGCCGTCATTCTCTCCATCTGTCTCCCCAACTAACTCACGCTCAGCTTTCGAGGTGCGGTCAGCAGTCGCAACCCCTAGGAGGAGTATGCTAATGGCTACCCAGTCGATGAAGGACGACGCTACCAGGCGGCAAATGGTGAGCCGCTTGCCTAGTAGCTGCCCATGCTGAACGCGGTACAGATGACTACCCGGTACGCCCCGCTGAACTCATGATGAAACGAGCTCTGAAGATCCCTAACATTGCAGTTCCCAGCCGGTAGGTGCACCAACCGCTCTTCACTGACTTCCAAGATGAAGCAGAACAAGCTGTGATTGCTCAGTTGTGGGATGTGTTCACTAACACAGCAGCGCTTGGATAACCAACACTTCGGACTGAAGACGGTGAGTCCCCCCCCCCCCCCCCGAACCACACGCCATATATCTCACAGTACAAATGCATGTGCATTACGCTACATATTCAATGCTGCTGGAACTGTCCGAGTCCGACCTGCTGGAACTGCGGCAGGCTGAGTCCCTGCTGCGCGGCGAACAGTCCGAGGGCGGACGCCGCCCCCGCGCCACCAGCCGCCCCTGCGCCGCCGGCCGCGTTCGCCTGCGCCTGCGCCTGCTGGAACTGCTGCAGTCCGGCAAACTGGCCGAGCTGGAGGCCCGCGAGCGCGTTCGGCGCCATCTGTCCCTGTTGTCCGACCTGTCCCATCTGCGCGAGGCCTGCCTGCTGCTGCTGTTGTCCCAGCTGCTGCTGCGCCTGCTGTTGCTGAGCAGCCTGCGCGGCCTGGGCTGCCTGTGCAGCCTGCTGGACGGCAGCAAAGTTGGCGGTCGGTCCGTTGATGCCGTGCCCGCCGTTCATGAGGAAGTTGTTCACGTTGGCCTTCATCGCGTTCATGTTGGCCGCGACGGCGGCAGCTGCTGGGTTGCCAGGGTTCGTGGCTACGGCAGCGGCGGCAGCCTGCTGCTGCTGCTTCTGGCGCGCATTCTGCATGAACGCAACAAGCGTCTCGCGGGGGATGAGGTTCGGGTCGAACGAGTCGGGGACATTCATACCCGCGTCGCGGAGGAGCTTGATAATCCCGGCACGCTGCTGAGGTGTGAAGGGGATCGGGGCGACACCCGGGGTCTGACCCGGCTGCTGGCCCGGCTGCTGGGGTTGCTGGGGCTGACCAGTCTGGGCGTTCTGCGCGCCGGCCGGTTGGTTGGCGGTCTGGTTCTGGTTCTGATTCTGGAACCCGCTCTGTTGCGCCTGCACGGCCTGCGCCTGGAGCTGGCGCATCTGCAGCTGCTGAATCGTTTGCACGTTTGGCTGCGCGGCAAACTGCTGCAGTGTCGACGGGGCAATCTGCGGGTTGGACGGGAGACGGGGCTGCTGGATCTGCTGCGGCGTCTGCAGGCCCTGGCCCTGTGGTGTGCCGAGGTTCTGCAACGGCGTGCGCGCCTGCTGCTGCTGCTGGGGTTGTTGGGGTGCCGCCTGCTGCTGGGTAGCATTCTGCTGGTTCTGCTGGTTGTTCTGCGCGTTCTGCTGGGCCTGCTGGAGAAGAAGCTGAGACTGGAGCTGAGCTTGCTGGAGCATGTTGGCATTGACGTTCGGGCCGTTGACGGGCAAGTTTGCAGGGCGCACCTGTGTCGCCGCCTGCTGCGCGGGCTGCTGGGCCGCGGCCGCGGCGGCCTGAGCCGCGTTGGGCTGGGCACCCGCCGCCGCCGCACCGCTGTTGGACGGAAAGTTGAATGGGACCTTCAGACACACAACACCAAGCAGGCGGTGCATCTTGTCCGACGAGCTGCTCGGCTGGTTTGAGGAGATAAGGAGGATGCCACAGCCGGGGCCGCCAAACTTGATGAATGCACACTGAGCGTCAGGTCTCGCCCCCTGGTAGTCGCAACACATACAAGGTTCTTGGAGCCAAGGGTCATTGTCAGGTATGCCATCTTGTGCTTGGCGCCGTTGTCGGCGTCCGGCGAAGCCGTGAACAGGACGCACGGCGCCTGGTTCGTCTTGACGTATGTCTGCAACTCGGTCATGTTCATCTGGCTCATGCCGGTCATCTCGAGGTCTGTCATTAGTGGGGTTCTTTTCTTGTCGCGGAAACTCACTCTGGGGCCACACGCTTGTCTGGAGTTGTGCAGCGTCCGTGCCCGTGCTTAGAAGCATGCAGTCAACAGGGATGACCCCTTGCAAGTCAGCGTCCGGTTTCTGCTCAGGAGACTCACATTTCTGGGGCTGGTTGTCGGCACCCCGCATGGTCCAGCTGATGGAGCCGCCCCACACGGTCTGGGCCGAAGAGGAGCGTGCCGGTGCATTGGGCGCGGCTGCAGCAGGAGCGTTCTGGGCAGCGCCAGTGCCAAGGTTTTGCTGAGCAGCCATCTGGGCTGCGCGCTGCTGCTGCAGGAGCATCTGCTGCTGCTGGAGCTGGGCAGCGGCAGCGGCCTGCTGCGGGTTTGGTTGTCCAGGCTGTTGGAGGTTGCCCCCGGGTGCTATCGGCTGCGCAGCTTGGTTGGTCTGATTCTGGGTGACGGCCTGATTCGCCTGTGCAGCCTGGTTCTGCTGAGCCTGTGCGCGCTGCTGCATGACGGCCATGAACTGTGCCTGCTGTTGCGCGTTCAGGCCTGAAGCGCCCCCGGCGTTGGACAAGGCGCCTGTTGCCTGTGCAACTGAAGTGATCGACGGCTGCTGCGCCCCCACTGCCTGTTTCTGAAGCGACATCAGGCTCGAGAGCTGGTGAGCAGCCTTTTGGCGGACGGCGGGATCCTCGCTGCGAACGTTGGCGACGAGCTGGGCCATGACGTTGGGATCGAGACGACCGCTGGCGAGGAGGGTGGCGAGGACGTTGAAGTTTGGGTTTCCTTGGCCGGCCTGTGAAGCTGCCTGTGACATTTTGAAGGCCATGGCCTGCTTCTGGGCCAGCTGGTACTTGATCTGGGCGTCGGTGAGGTGCTCGGTGCCCGGTGCGGCTGCGGGGGCGGCCACTGTTGCAGCGGCTGCGGGATCGGCGGAGGGTGGCGACATGGTTGCTGCGTGTGTGAGTGATGGGGAGAGAAGAGGTCACTTACGCCTGAGAGCAAAGCCTGTCAGGTAGATGTCGGAATCTGGGGGCAGTGGGAACCACGGGTCGTCCTGAGTCTCGTCTGCGCCCAAGCTCTGAAGGGGCGTTATCAGCACCAATCTATTGCGAGGGTCACTCGAACTCACAGCTTGACACATCTTTCTAAGCTTTTCCGCACTCGCCGAACCGTCTCGACCTAACGTTGCGGATCCCCGACGCTGCTCGCCAGAACCCATGATCACGGACGAGCAAGCAATCTCCTTGGCCTTGCATCGGTCACCAATAGTGTCCCAGTCGACGTCGTCGTATACTGCGCACGAGTCGCCGCGGGCCCATGACTGGGACCCCCGCGAGTCGCTGTCAATAGCCGTCAGAGAAGCCTTTTCGGTGAAGACGACGAGATGGGATTGTTGTGACGTGCGGGATAGGGGCTTGTAGACCATGGACAGCATGGGGAGTGCGGACGGCGGGGAGAGCGACTGGAGCGCACCTGGCGGGGCGACAGTGTTGGGGAGGGCGTGGTGTTCGAGAAGCTGGCCAAAGTTAATTGTGCACGGAGAGCCTTAAACAGCGAGTTGGCCAAGCCACTTACCTCAATCGCGGCGACGAGTCCACTGAGAAAGTAGTCGCTGCGACCTGGCTCGGACGACGAGATGGAGAGGCCTGCGCCATCCTCAATGTCCCAGATGTCGGATAGGAGGGATCCGGGCTTGCTCTTGTCAAGTGCGGCTTGCGGGCTGAAGCGCGAGATGATGGAGGGGAGTGATGTGAGGAGGGCCGAGGGGCGGCGAAAGTCTTGACGGTACGCAGGAATGATCGAGTGCAGCGCGCGGGGGTCGGGGTACGCAGCCTCCTGGGCTGTAATGACGAGGCCGATGCGAAGCTGGAGCGAGTGTCAGTACGGGGGCAGGTGGCGGTCACCTTGTGATGACCACAATAATGAATCTTTGTTTTGTAACGCACAGAAGTCTCCCCACCACACTTGTCCATCAGACGGAGGACTAGTTTGTGAACGACGCCGTTGGTCTCGATGAGCTGGGCGAAGCGTTCACGCGAGAGGCCCGAGTCGAACACGAGGGTCGCCTGGTAAATTGCCGGTGGAGGGCCGGTGGACGACGAGGCCTCGGGCTGGTGGACGTCCATGGCTGCTGAGGCCGAGAGGCAATGGACTTGGCCCTGGCGGCGAAGCGGGGAGCAGCGGGGCGAGGTTCGGCACGTCCCTGCTGGAGTGCGATTGCTTTTGGAGGGGAGGACGCGGTGTGTGTGTGGGGTGGGGGGCGTGGGGATAGCAGGGAGACGCAAGAACTGGAGAGATGAGACGGGGATGGAGGGGATGGGTGAGGACGATGGAGAGCAGCAGCAACGAGCATGAGGAGAGSGGKGGGCTSACGGGTGGSRTTGGGGGGGGGGGGGGGGGGTGATCAAGCCAAGGGACTGCGTCAAGGCATGCCTCGGAGTTGGCTCGACCTGGGCTGCGCAAAGCCGTTTTTTGTGTGTTTTGGTCGGTGGGGAGTTTGGCTGGTTACTCACCCCGCTGTCTGCGAGGGCCGCTAACCGCGACGGCCCTGCGATGGTGAGGGCCATCGTGCGGAACGGGTGGGTGGTGGTGGGGGTGGGAGTGGTCGAGGGAGAGGTGATGCAATATCAGGCGAGTTGAGAATAGAGTCGACGAGTGGGGAAATGGACAATGTAGAGGGGTGATGGTAGTGTAGTTGGTGTAGTAGTAGCTGCTGCCGAGGATAGGGGGGGGGGGGGGGGG
>PQXP01000445.1:0-20653 GCA_002973495.1 Apiotrichum akiyoshidainum
CCCACTCTTCGCTTAGTCGCTCGTTCGTTTCAACACACTACATCTGTCAACCGTAGCATCATCCTGGACTCCTGGTGATCGACACGGCTCCCTAAATCTCGGCCTTTCGCCTCCCCCTCCCCCTCCTCGAGGCGAACCAGGTGCCCTCGTGCACGCCACTCTCTCGCCCATTCTTTAATACCCTCCACCCAAGGCTCTGCCCCCCTCCCCACATCCCCCCATCCTCTAACCCCCACACCACCTCTCCCGCCCATCATGGACACCGACCCAAACGCTTACTTTGACCGCGGGTCCTCGTCGTTCGCTCAGCAGCGCCCGACAGCCGCCGGACACCGCCCGAATGCGTCGCAAGACACTGACCCTCGTGCCGCCGCTGCCCACCCCAGCCCGAAGCTTGGAGGTGGAGGCCCCATGCTCGCTGCCCAGCGTGCTCCTCCCAGCCCAAAGCTTGCCCCCAGCGCCGCACTCGCTCCGACAACACCGCATGCCGAGTCATCGCAGGCTGCTGGGCGCCGAGCCGCCGTTGCCGCTGCCGTGGCTGTTGCTGCTGGTGCATCTGTGCCCCCACTTGAATCGGACATGTTCACTCCCTTTGTCTCACCTGCACCTGCACCCAACCCTTCGCGGGCACTTGTTGCCGTTGTGCCGCCCGCTTCGTCGGAGCAACTGCGCCACATGATGGACCAGTCTCAATCGACCATCTGCGCCGACTCGTCATCCATCCCAACATTAACAGCAAATGCGGCTGCCCCTGCCCCTCCCGTCACTGCGACCCCCACTCCCGAGCCATCGTCCCTCCTCACCTGTAAACCACTTGATCGTGTGGCGTCCGCCCAGGGCACAATCCCAACGCCGTCGTCATCATCAAGTCGCCACAATGCCGCCAGCAGCAGAAGCACCACCACAAACCCTCTCCTCACCATTCCCTCTACCCGCACGCGCAAGAACACCCGCCGCAAGCAGCAGCAGCCCGACTGGTCTCGCCATGCTGACAAGGGGCCCATGGAGCGCATTGTGTCCCACGCCCCATACTACATGCCGCCGACGTACCACCCTGTCAAGCTCAAGCGGGCACGGGCCATGTCAGACCCCCCTGAGTGCTACCGGACGAACGCCATGAACGCGAACGCCCACCGTCAAGCAAAGTTCTATCGTGCTTCTGGTGGCCGCAAAAAGATGCGAATGCTGTCGTCTCAGGAAGCCGCCCAGCAGGCCGCGGATGAGCGCCTCATGCACCAGATTCGCGGTCGTGCCCGGGACCACTCTGACCACTGCTCAAGAGTGCCCCCTGTCAACATGGCCACGCTCCGCACTCTGGACACGAGCGAGGTCCTTCGTCTTCCTCAAATGCGCCACGACCTTCTCTTTGACAATTTTGGATTCCGGCCCGTCCTGCGCCACGACAACAGAGAGTGCACCTCGCAGACCCACTACGGTCTTCTAACTACCCACCGCTCTCAGATTGTCAACCCCTCGCTCCCGACCGACGATATCAACCGTTACTGGGACAGCATCCGTGCAGAGGTCGAGTGTGGTTGTCGTTGCACCCGCTGGTCCCCCGAAGGACGCATCAAGGAGTGCATCTGCGAGCGTTGGAAGCGCGACCTCAGCGAGGCCCTGTGGTGGAGGGAGTCGCGTGCTACCTGGCCCAGCCGTCTCCCAAAGCTCATCCAGACCCTCCGCGAGATCCTCGAGTCACTCATGGCTTCAACCACCCCCTGTGTCAACCACTACGCCCACTCGATGACCCGTGAGAGCATGGCCCTGCACAACCAGACATGTCCCACGGTTACCCACTCGCTCGTGCCTACCCTCTTTGCGGCCCTTGACGCGGACTTTTTGACGATCCAGGTCCGTCGCGGCAACTTCGACACCGACATCTTCCGTGTCATTGGCGAGGCGATGAAGGTGCACTGCGCACCAGTTCGCGACGCCCTTGTTGACGACATGGTTGCTACCGCCCTTGGCACAAACGGCCGCCTGCCTGATGTCGTTCAGGCGCTCCGCAAGTGCTTTGACTGCGTCGAGGTCATGAAGCTGGACATTGCCAACCACCAGGTCCAGTCCCTCAAGGGCATGCTGTGGCAGCAGGCCGAGCAGAATGAGATGACCACCTTTATCAACTATCTCGTTGCCGCCAACCGCACCCTTGAGACCTCGAAGACGTACGCATGGATCAACGCCGCGTCGAAGCGCGTCGCTGTCGCAACTCCTCCCCGTGAGCGCCGTCATCTGATGGGACAGTGCGGCTGTGCATCCCCCACCGAGTTTGTGGTTCGCTCCCTTGCGAACGGCTTTATCGATCTCGTCTTTGGCAACTGGGCCGAGACGTCCGAGTCCTGGCCCCCTGTGGTTCCTTCGCGTCGCCCCCGCTCCACCACTGCTCTCCACTTCTTCCCCACGAAGGTGATCGTTCCCGAAGTGTTCAAGATGGACGCGGCGCGCATCAAGAACTTTAACGCCGAGATGATCGACATTGCCATCGCTCAGGCCATTCTCGCCAACTTTAAGGAGCGGTTCGAGATGCAGAACCCCAACGCAACCCCCGAGGAGGTCGCTCTCCAGGTTGCCGGCGTCCGCGACTGCTACAAGCACGTCATGACCCTCGGCAAGGGCCTCACCCACTCCAACGAGTACGCCCCGTCGGAGCTCGCCCAGCAGATGGCGAACCGCATCATATCTGCCACAGTCGTCGAGGAGGGTGACGCCTCGGTCTGGGAGCTCGTCCCCGGTCTTGCCCTCGACTTTGACCGCATGATCGCCTGCGAGATCAGCCGTCCCGACGGTGCCGCCTACCACAACTCGCTCGCCTCGCTCCGCAAGCTCGTTGAGATTATGCTCACCAACACCCTCCTCGTCCACCGCGTCCAGCCCGAGTCGTTCCTCTACGACATGCGCGGCATCGACCGCAAACCCTGCACCCGTGGCGAGCCCATTCCCACTGCTGCTCGTCTCCGCGTCCCCGCTCGCCGTTTCGTCACTCTTGTCGAGCCTCTCACCGGCCAGGGTGTCGCCACTTCTGACCCCCGCGAGCGCTACCACCGTCCCGCCGACACCGCCACTGTCATTGCGGCCCGCGAGCTGTTCCACAGCACCATCGCCGAGGCGCACGCTGCCGAGAGTGCCCTCGCCGTTGAGCTTGGCTTTGAGCCGCTCATCCACGAGATCCGCGCCGTCGTTGACCGCATGGTCAAGACTGCGGACTTCAACCTCTGCGTTTTCGCAAACCTCTACGGCAAGAAGGGCATGCTCGTTGGCACTGGCCAGCTCATGCCCCTCCCCGAGCTCTCCCAGAACTGAACACTATAACACACGGGTGTCTCTGGACGAACTCTTCCCCACCTGGGTTTCCCAATGGACATAGCTTCGCATCTCCATCACATCTACATAGACAATTTTCGGCCTGTTGTGCGACAAACCCAGAAACGACCCATCAAGTTTTAATGACCCCCAACAACCATCCTACAGCCCATCTAATGCGGCCCACCGCGCTTGTAGCTCGCACCACGCGCATACTAGCATCCCAATGCATACATACCATACATGCTAAAGTAGAAGTTGTGCGGATCAGGGTACCGGGAGCCGCTTGCCACTGCCACTGCGCTCCCGGCGTGCGGAGGCCGACAACAAAGTTCAGTGGCAGCGTGGTGGCAAAGGTAAGGGGCATTCGTCCCCTCGCCATCATCGCCTTCTTGATCCGGACCGTCTGCGCACGCATTCATAAGAGTACGCTTCATGCACACCCTCGTTTACACCATGTGATGCAAGGCCTGCCGTGAAAGCGTACCTCTTTGCGTTGTGCTCTACGCCGCTCTCCGCCACCCTGACGCTCATGAGCAGTGACAGCCGTCATGGGCAAATAACGACAAACACCCAGTCACGGTCTCCCCTCAGTGTCAATGCGGATTGCAGCCAGTGAGCGAGTGCCGTCGCGCCCGCGTGCAGACTGCAGACTGGGCTGGCGGCGCACAATCGAACGCCTCCGCCTCACCCTCAGCACTTCAGCGCTCAGCCACATGGGCAGCAGGCTTAATGAGGGGCCCGGTGGCCCCGGTGCGGTGGCTCGCGAAGCTACGACCGCCACCGCCTCATTGTCTCCTGCACACTTCCAACCTGCGGGCGAGCCCAGTCTTCTGGCGCGTGCCCTCCCTTATCGTCCCCCTCCCTCGCTCGTTCGCTCCTTCTCTTGGCCCCTCTCGTCCACTGGTTCTTCAAGTCTCCGTTCCGGCGGACCCACTTGTGCCCTTCTGGGCATTGCACTTCTCGGCTTCTGCATCGCGTCGGGCAACACCAGCGCTGCTTCGGCCCCCCTCTATTGCCGTTCCCCGGCATCTGATCGTTGTATTCTGTCCCTTGCTTGAATCCTCGATTCTGTCGCCGGTGGCGACAGTTCTACCTGCTGATTCTGATTCTGCTGCGCAGCTTCTTCTCCATTGAATTCCTGGGCATCGCGTTGCATTCTGAAGCGACACGCCTCGTCCGTTCTTGTCTTCCTGGCCTGACCCGTGACATGGAGACGCCGAGCACCGTGCCCCGTGCGCCGAGAGGCGGGCGGTGCGGTGGGCGTTGGCGTTTAATCGCTGTGGCCTTCGCGTATCGTCCGAGGCACGTCCAGGTGTGACGCAATGCACGAACATGTACGCATCGTCGGAGGTCAAGTGGCGCTGGTGTGCCGTGGCAGGAAACAGCCAACCGCTGCTCTCTCTTCATTAACGACTCGCAGGCTTGTAATTGACGGTTACTGCTCGCGTCCATGCCGATGCCCATAACAGCCTCCAGGTCAGAGTACCCTTCGGCCTCGGCACGGTCTAGCTTCTCGGGCCCGCCAGTTGCACTCCACCCTTGCCTGCCCGACGGACGCCCCTTTCCCGATGTCAATGACCTCCTACCCACTGAACTAGTCACGAGCGTCATCGCTGTCGGGCTCGAGGGGTATGTGCTCGAGGTGTGTGTGTCTATGTGGTTCATATGTTAATGGCTAGTATGACACAAACAAGTTGCTCTATCCTATCCTTCGGTAGCCATGACGCTCGAGACCTCGACATCAAACGGCTCGTCAAACTCGAAGCGCAGGTCATACGAGCCTTCGTCCGAGTGGGAGCTCTCCGATCCGCCTTCGGGCTCGCTGAGGAGCTCCTCCAGCTCACCTTCCTCGTTCACGGTGCGCGCGTCCGACGCGAGTGTCGACGACGTCAGCGTCGTGTAGTTGGGGTTGGCGCGGAACGCGAGGCTGAGGCTGTGTGGTTTGGCGGGCGTCGGTGCGGTCGCACTAGCGGGTGCCTCGCCCTTGTTCCCAGCGAGGGAAGTGCTTGCTTCTGTCTCCGCTTCCGCCAGGCGTGCCGACGGCCCGGCCTCGCGGGCGGCAATCCAGTTGTCGCCCCAGATCAGGTCGTCAAACTCGCGCTCAAAGTCCAGGGGCCCGATGAGCGATAGCGGCGGGATGATGGGCACCGGCAGGGAGAGGCGTACATCGCGGCGTGGGGGTCGCGGTGGTGGGCGCGGAGGGGACTTGGCCGGAGAGGAAGGAGCGGTGTCGGCGGGGATCAAGGCGGACGCGCGGTTCGAGAAGGTACCCGAGAAGGTCCCCGAGAGCCTGCTTGAGAAGCGGCTCGTGACAAGTGCGCTGAGCGAGGAAATGCTCGTGCGGTCGCCCCGCCCGCCTGTGGCAGCGCGAGGGGAACGGGGCGGAGTACGGAACGCGGGCGTGGATTGCCGCTCGCTTCGAAGCGACGGCATCGACGGCTGACGCGGCGGCAGACGCGCAGCAGCTCTTGGTGGGCGTCGGGGCGGGCCTTCGAGGCGACATAGGGCATCCTGGCGGGCGTCCTCCCGAGTCGCCACCGGTGCTCGAGCTTGGCGCTGTCTCTCCGGTCGCTCCTGTCGCCTCTCCAGCTCCAGATCCAGGTCCTCTATCAACTCCGTGTGCCTCCTCATGAGGCATGTGCTCCCATCACCCGGGACACTAGTCGGTGCCTCTCCCTGCTCGGCCCGCTCGCCCACGCTCGAGTGCTGCTCGCCCGCGGACAGGAGGTCGGCCTGGCTACGTGCCGCGAGCTCGACGAGGTCTACACGGCTTGCCTGCGCGATACCAGCCAAGTCACCAAGGCTGATGCGGCTTTGTCCCGCGAGGCGGAGGGCCTGTATTGCGGTATTGTCAGGATCGGGGTCTTCTGATGCGTATGGCGGCGGCGGATCTGCGGACGGTGTCGTCATGCGCGCAACGCCCGGTCCAGCATTCCGGAAAGCCGCTTGGCGCCAGTGACAGTGCCTTGTGCGAGGAGCAGTGTGGTAGGGCGAGTTGTAGGTGTGCAGCTGGGACTCGCGGAGCAGCTCCGGTGGAAGAGGCAGCCGGAAGTGCTTCAGGATCGCGCGGAACTCGGGCGTAAACTCGGGGCACTCGCTCGCCAGGTATACCAGGTCGTCCTCGAGACGAGAACGGCGGGCTGGACGTGATCGGACGTAAGACTTGAGGACGGATAGGACATAGCTGATAACACGTTAGCCGACGTACGGGGTAAGTCAGAGGTTAGGGAGTCGCGATCATGAGCGAGGGATGCGAGCGCATGTGAGCGTGCGACATGCGCCGCGTTGAGTATCCACGCAAGCCAGGAGTACTCACGGAGGGTTATTTCTGGCTATCGGTCCTTGAAGGACAGCGAGCACATCCTGGACATCTGTGAGGGGGGGCACGTAAGGCTGCTCGTCAGCGCACTCCTCATAGGTGCTAGGCCAGGGCTGTGGAGCTCCTGGGCTCGCTCGTAAGACTCACCTCTGACGACGTCGGGCTGCCGGTTGGGCCTGGTAGTCCCACGAGAAGCGCAAGGTCCGTGAGGAAGCTGGATGTCCTTGTGATCTTTCGGGGCGGCGTTGAGACGCCGTTCTGGGGAAGCCGGACGGATATGCGGGGCATAACGGAGGGGGAGGGAATCTTGTGAGAAGAGGGTTGACGATGCTGAGGGAGGCCGCCAGAAGCACCGATGCCGATGCCAGAGCGCCTGTTGTCTGCTGTCGAGTTCTATGAGGATATCTAGTGTTGACGGGACGACGGTATGAAAAATGAAGCGATAGAGCAAATGCAATGGTGGCAACAGTCTACATCCAATGGGTAACTGGACCTGGAACTGTATGCAACGCAGCTCACATCTCATCTGTACCAGCATTGATTGATGCTGTCTGTCAGAGTCTCGGTCTCGGTTGTGAGGTCACGCGTGCTTGGGAACTGGGAAACCAGACTTTACCTCGTCTGCCTCGTCGGATTCTTGCTGCTCTGGGACAGAGGGACGACGGATGGGGGGAGTATGCTGGCATGGATGGGGCGGGCGGGCGGCAGTGTGCCATCCCATAGAGGACATTGAACCGGCCGCGGAGGTCAAATGATGATGAAAGCCAGAGCCAGATCCAGAGGCAACAGTGTATCGATTCAAGGTTGGGATGAGGCACAACGTAATCGCCCACCACACACGGTAAAGAAACCCGGGATGATGGCTGTATGCGCTCGTTTGGGCGATCCTGCCACTCGACGGCCGGCTCCCGACACTTCGTGGCTGTAACCCCATGCATCCACCCCGCAATGAAAGGCAGTCGGGCGACTACCCAGCAAGTAGGTGATCTGCATGCATGCCTACAATGCAGTCTCATCTGGGTTTGTCAATTGACAAGCCCTGCCGTGACGTCAGCTAATCTTACGTCAAAGTGCCTCGCGTTCTGTTCCAATCCCAACCTTTCCATCCGCGGTGACCAGAGTTGTGGGCCTTCTCAATCGTGCTCGTGGATCAGAATATGACCGTCAGTGTGGGTGGAGGAGGAGGAGACGCATGCACCTGGGCGGCGGCCACTCCTATGGTGAAGGCAGAGAGGCGGCGCGGCGATGACTCTGCCCATCGTCATTCCTTGTCTTCTCAAGGCTGTTGCATTCGCGTCGAGCGTAACACAGGCATCTCCGAGCAACGCCCTGTCAACCAACACCGTCGCCAGAACTGTACCCAAGCTTGTGACTCGCAGAGACTGAATCTTACCAAAGAGTCACTGCCAGCCACCTGCATGAGCTGCTGAAAGCATCGTGCCTGCCTGCCACAAACCCACCCAAGTCTCAAGTGTCACGATAACAGTCTCATTAGTGGCATTAGTTTCATGCATCTATACATCTATACAGTGTCTAGCAGCAGTTGGACGCCGCAGGGGGCCACTTGGGAGGCTCGTCGGTCATGAGCTCATCGGGGTCTGGCGTTAGCAGCTGGCCTCACACCTGCGGGCTGCGCAGCACGTTGCAGCCCGAACACAGAGTGCCACTTACAGAGCTTGCCGGGGTTCATGATGCCAAGGGGGTCAATGGCGTCCTTGACGGTGCGCATGAGCGAGAGGGTGCCGTCGCCGAGCTCGCGGCGGAGGTACTTCTTCTTGGTCATACCGACACCGTGCTCGCCAGTGCAGGTACCCTCCATGTCCTGCGCACGGTGGATAATGTTGCCAACAATCTTGCTCATGGCGGGCACCTCGTCGAGGCCGCGCATGATGATGGTGGCGTGGAAGTTGCCGTCACCGACGTGGCCGACAATGGGAGCGTAGATGCCACGCTCCTTGAACTCCTTCTTGCAGTCCTCGACGAGGTCGGGCAGACGGGAGATGGGGACACAGACGTCGTTGCCGTAGAGCATGGGGGCTGAGAGTCAGGTCGCATCCGAGGCTTCCGAGCTAGTGTGTACGAGGCCAGCTTTTCACGATACTCACTCTCGTAGCCACTGGCACCGAGGGCGGCGAAGAGGGCGGCCTTGCGGGCAGCCCAGATGTCGTCGCTCTCCTTGTCGTCGGCAGCGAACTTGACGTCGCTACCGCCGTGCTTGGCGGCGATCTCGGCGACAACGCGCGCGCTGTCGGCAAGGACAGTCTCGTTGCCCTGGAACTTGAAGAAGATGCTGTCCTTCTCCGGGAGAGGGTTGGGCATGATGCCCATGTGGTTGACGGCAGCGACCTGGTTGTCGTCGAGGAGCTCAACTGGTACGTCAGTTTATCTGGTTGCGGCTTTGAACTCACCGCACTGGACCTGAACGCCGTCGTTGAGAATGTCGACAACGGCATCGACTGCCTTGCGGACGTTGGGAAAGGCGACGACACCGACGCGGGTGGGAAGGAGAGGGGTGAGGCGGACGGTGACCTCGGTGATGATACCAAGGGTGCCCTCGGCACCGATGAACAGCTTGGTCATGTCGGGGCCGGCCGAGCTCTTCCTGCTGCGCTGGCGGGTCTTGATGATGGTGCCGTCGGGGAGGACGGCAGTGACGTTGAGGAACCACTCGGCACGGGCAGTGCCGTAGCGGACAGAGTTGGTGCCCGAGCATCCAGTGCCGATCATGCCGCCGACAGTGGCGTTGGGTCCGGGGTCGAGGGGGAGGAACATGTTGATGCCGCGCTCAAGGAGCGTGTTGTTGAGCGTCTCGTAGCCAACACCAGCCTGCACGACCGCGTCTCCGTCCTTGTCGTGGATAGCGAGGATGTTGTCCATCTTGGCCATGTTGACGCAGATACCGCCGTAGGGCTGCTGTCAGCTAGAGCTACCACGTTGGGAAGCTTACCGCAGAGAACTGGCCCTCCAGACTGGTGCCGTTTCCGTACGGGACGACGGGGACGCGGTACTTTGTGGCAATCTTCATGATGGACTGGACCTCCTCGGTCGACTTGGGGTAGACGACGGCGCTGGGGGGGAGGCTGACGCCGTAGGTCCACGCGCTGCCGCCGTGGTGGTCGAGGTCGTCCGCGTCGACCGTTATGCTGTCGCCATCGAAAATGCCCTGGAGCTCGCGAACAGCCGAGGCGTAGTCCTCCTTCGAGCCGTACTTGCGGCGGATAGCCTCGTTGGTCGCGTACACACCGCCCGACGAAGGAGCAGAGGAGGAAGCAGAAGCGGCGGCGGGGCTGGGAGCGGGGCTGGAGGAGGACGCGGCGCGGCCCTCGCAGTGAGGTGTGCCGGACTTCTTGCCGGCGTAGTAGGCCGCGCCGGCGATGAGGGCGGCACCAGCAGCGAGACCGAGGGGTCCCACGGCGGGGCGCGAGGTAGAAGCCGGCGAAGGTCCAGTTGCAAGGCCCCTGCGGCCGACGGGCTGGGCAGTGCGGAGGGCGGCGCGTGCGAGACGGAGGCTGCGCATTGTGGTGTCGAGTGAGTTGACAGGCAAAGGCGAAAGCCGACAATGAAACAGATCAAGAACAGAAGAGCAAGAGGACTCGGCTAGCTGGGCGGCTGCTCGGAAAATACAAGCAGCCGCTGTGTCGGTGGGCTGGCCGAAGGAGAGCCCACTTTGCTTGCGGACTCGAGAGAGTGGGATATCAGGGACACGGATATATCCGTGACAGCTTCGGTCCTGCTCACGGAGCCGCCGAGCCCGGGGGAGCAGCGCGGCTGGGCTCGGTGGAACGCTTGTCCGGCCTGCGCTTGGTAGGCATGTCCACGATGTGGTTCCCGGACATCAGACAGAGCGCGGTGGGCAACGCACAAAGGAGCACCGACTTCCAGTTAACATGACCTCGGGGGGGTCGTCTGCCGTATCGGTTACCAAAATTTCCGCCATCCGAACTTCCTCCGACTTCTTCCTGGAACCTTCAACCTCAACTCAACCCAGCCTCTTTGCCATCATTCACTGCAACCTACCATTCCCTGCAGGTCGGCAGCCAAAAAAGTACATCGTAAGGGAGTCGAACCCCTGCCGCGTCGATGGCAACGACGCATGATACCGTTTCACCAACGATGTATTATGGGATGAGTGTCCTGACTGACCGTTCTTAATGCCATCTGCTTCTGTCCTCGCGAGGCGTCTGTCGCACGAAGAGAGACTGAAAGAGACCCCATAATTCCAAACACAGAGGCCTGGGACCGATATGAAGGGCGGCGGGGGGAGAAAACGTCTGCTTATCCGCCTTCCATCGGCAGATACGGGTTCTCGATATTGCCGCACTCGCCCGAGCTACCGGGGGATGAACGCTCGCTGACGTTCACTAAAGAGAGCTTCGAGATGCCGGTCGTCCGTCTCCCTAGGCTGACCTCGCCTGTCATTGCAATAGGTGGGTTCTTTCTTCGTCGGTCAGGTATAGGCTCCCYCCCCCCCCCCCCCCCCCACCGTCCACAGCACTAACATCCAGCCCGGACATGGGCCGCACATGCTGCCCCCAGTACACGATCCGTCTGAACGCTGCGGCATTCAAACCCTCACGGCATCAGCGCGGAGCCGTCAACCGGTGGAACCGGTATCTGTCAAGCGGTCAGAAGCCGGGTGAGCCAAACGGGGAGCCATCGGAGAAGCCTGCCGGGGGGCAGGGCGAGGACAAGGGCAAGGCCAAGGGGGCACCATTCGACCTTGTATCCGAATTGCGCAAGCACCAGGAGGGCCGCGGATCTACCGGCAAGCACACGTTTGAGGTGCGTCGCGTCCCATGTCACAACTAACGGCAGCTCGAGCTCACCCCTGCCAATGCGACACCGCAGACCTATGCGCTGTACAAGCGTTACCAGATGTCGGTCCACAAGGATTCGGAGAGTAAGGTCTCGATGAACGGGTTCAGCCGCTTCCTGTGTGATAGCCCTCTCAGCGTACGTGACTGTGCAGGGCCACGCTGACTCCAGAACGAGGACATTCAGTACGCCAAGGGCGCCGACACCACCCACCTCCCGACAAAGTACGGCTCCTACCACCTGCTCTACCGCGTGGACGGCGCGATCGTCGCCATCTCCGTCATCGACATTCTCCCCTCGTGTGTCAGCAGCGTTTACTTTATCTGGGACCCAGATTGGGCCTGGGCGGGACTTGGCAAGCTCAGCGCCCTGTTTGAGATTGCGCTCGTGAGGGACATGGCCGCGGCTGGCGCGAACAGCATGGAGTGGCTCTATATGGGTAAGTGTCCGGTTATCTGGTTCTTACTGACGACAGGCTTCTGGATTGGAACGTGTCAGAAGATGCGCTACAAGGGCGAATACGCGCCGAGCTACCTTCTGGACCCCGGAACGAACAAATGGCACCTGCTCACTCCGGCTTTGGACAAGTACATCACTACCAAGAAGCGAGGATACACACCATTCAAGGAGATTGAAGCGCTCTCTGCGGACCAGATCAAGGCTATCGTCGCAGCGTCAACCAAGCCGGACGACGACGCTTCGATGAAGTCGGTGCCGTTGAGGAGGAAGATGCCAGGATCAGACGACGATGAGGGAGACGATTGGGAGTCCGATGATGAGGACGACGATGAGGATGACAAGTCGGGAGACTCGGTTGGATCTGCCGAATGGCCATCGCCACCGCCACCAGGATTCCTCGACCCCAACACCCTCGACGACGACCTGCTCGACAAGCTGGTCGTGTTCAACATTACACGGGACGGGGCAGCCCTCGTGCCTTACATGGTGAGCTGCGTTGCCTTGCCTCTAGCTAACGCCAGATCTTCCGCGGCCACTTGAATCCATGGGCTCGCGCCAGTGTGCAGGAGCTCGTCGCAGCCGTTGGACCAGACCTTCTCGCGACTACAGAGCGCGGCGACTACAAGACTCGCGGACTGCTGCTGTTCAATTAGAAATTTAGCATAGGAACAGGCATTGCGGATAGGGAGATGGGAATGATCGTTCGTCTGTGTGACGACTCGACTCGCTGTGTCTCTAACGGGGTCTAACGTGTGGTACCAGACCAATGTGGCCTACTCACCTCGGGACATCGCGAACACCTCGTGGCGACCAGGATTATCGATCCTTCTCAAGCGAGAGTCGCAGGGACATGGTTAGGTTGGAGGCCGACCCTAGGATGCGCAGTGGCGGAAGCACCGCCAATGCCACCAAACTCATCTCGACACATCAGCAATCAACATTCTGCCACAAATCACTCGTGCGCTCATTCAGAAAGGAGCAGACTCTTGCGAAGACTGCTTCCTGGACGAGTTAGGAATCGAACCAAAGACCTTGTCAAGATGTAGGTGCTAATGACACGCTCTACCAACTGAGCTACGCGCCCGACGATGCGCACTTTGCCCAACGGCTCGTCTGTTTATCCCACAGCAAACGGCCTTATACCGATAGGGGGAGGAAACCGAACTGCGGGGGCTCTACCGAATGCTCTAGTACAGTACAGACAGACACCTTTAGAGCAAGGAGATGATCGCGATTCTGAGTGGAAGACTCGGAAGGCGGCACTCACCGGGGGGATCTTATTGGCATCAACGGGGGCTCTCGATGTAGGGAGCGCAGAAGAGGCGCGGTGGCTCTAACCATTTGGCTGACGTAACGGGCGTGTAGCTCAGTTGGTAGAGCGTCTCATTCGCATGTTGCGGCTCGCAACATCCGACCTCATTGAGAAGGTCTTTGGTTCGATTCCTAACTCGTCCAGCGCACAGGTGTACAGCGTCTGTGTGTACCCTTTTGGCCTCCTGTTGGCCCGTCCTTCCCTTCGAAACCAAGAGAACGGGGAAACCGTTGTTCGACGATTGCCCGACGGACCGTTGCCGCGTTGTTCAGGTGCTCCCCGCCAAGCCCGCCGCCGCAGTCGCGCAAGGCACATGGTGGGTCCAGAAAGGGGAGAAGGAAGATGAATGGGTAGGCCTGAGAGGAGGACGGCCCACTCTCGACAGTCTCCGAGACCCCTCTGCTCCGTTGTTCCACACTTCCTCGTTCTCCCTGCTCCTCCTCGGCCTGGTTGTCGTGTCACAGCACCCAAAAAGGCCACGACGGGGATCGAACCCGCGATCTCCTGATTACTCATCGTAGTCAGACGCCGTACCATTTGGCCACGCGACCGGAGATGTCCGTATTTGTTGGGCTTTGGACTGTGATATTACAGCTATGGTAGATAGACCGACCCAGCTGAGCTCCTCTGCAAGGATACTGTGTATGAGCTCCGGCCACTCGTTGTTGCGCAGGTGCGTGTCCTGCAGAATGGACACGTTGGTCTTGAAGCGGCGGACGCGCGAACCGCCCGTGTGGCAGTGAATCCCCTGCTGAGAACCTGTGTTCACTCAGCACAGTCGAGGCAATCAAGGCAAGGGAGGGATGCAGTAGCTCAGGAGTTCAGTATCAAATCGATCACGCCTAATGCCTGCATGCCTTTTGCGGCAGCCGCTTTCCTGTCCGCCAAGATGCCACATGCATTGTTGCCTGAAATTCGTGTGCAGTCGAGGTGCCTGCCAAGCCATCATCGTTGTTATCGTGTGGCATTGCATGACGACACTCGATACGTTTAAACGCAGCAACGCGCAGCAATCCGGAGCAATCGGCTCTCGGCGTGCTTGGGGAGCTGTGTAGCATCTCCACTTATATAATAGCCGAAGGCGTCGGTCTACAAAGTCACCTCACGTCACTCACACTCCTACTTGCACTCACTCACACTCACCATGCGTTCTGTCATCCTCTTCAGTGAGTGTTCGTTCCTGTGGATGCGCTGACAGCAGCGCTCGTTGCCTCCGCCTCTGCCTTGCTCGACAAGCGCTGGGACTGGGACGAGATCACGTCCATGTCGCCGCTGGCTCACAACAACGTCAACGTCTCGCAGTGTATCCCCAACTGCGACGCTGCGACCATCAAGCGCCTCGAGGACTGCGACGACGACGACAAGCAGTGTGCATGCTCTGTGAGTTTGCCGAACGGAAAGCGGGACGGGGCTGACCTTGCTTTAGGTCGACGACTACAACGTTCTGGTCGCCTGCGCCAACTGTGTCATCGAGGCTGGCGGCACCGACGACGAGGACCGCAGGGACGCCCAGGAGGTGCTCGACGACGTCAAGAAGCGTTGTGGAGACAGGCTCACTGGCGACCTGAAGTCTATTACCGCCACCGGCGCCACTTCGTGAGCAGCTTACCAGTGGGACAAGGCTGACATCAGGGGCACGGCCACCGGCACCTCAACCAACCCGGGTGCCTCTGGAGCAAGCGCGACCGCCACCAGCGGCGGCTCCACGGCACCCATGTCCTCGAGCCCCGCCACCTCGGGCCCGGCCACCTCAGGCGGTGTCTCTGCTACCTCCGGCGGTACTCCCGCTCCCTCCAGCACCAACGTGAGTATATAACCAGCCCTTTTTCTGACTCTAGGCTGCCTCGCACCTTGCGCCGGTCAGCGTCGCCCTCGCGGCGGCACTCGCTGCTGCCCTGGTTTTCTAATCGCCCAGCGCCTCGCAACTCGTGCCCGGCCGCGGTGGCCTCGCTGCCGGGCTCGCCTGTCCTTGTTCTCCAATTAGTAAAGATCAACATTATGTATCCCTTTCAAGAAATCAGGCGCTTCAGCACCTTGGGGGGCCTCAAGCCTGGGTTGAGCAGGCGACTGGCCGTGCAGTCCTGCGTCTCTTTGATACACACACCAGTTATCGTATCGGAGACGGGCAAGCTCCTTTGGCCAGGAACTCGAGCGCATGTCCATCTGCGGAGGAATGCTACAGACATCGAGGACGAGGGTGGATCATACATGGATAGCGCTCAGTGACGGGGTCTGTACGGTCTGTCAAGTCGTCCATGGTGGAGGTGGATGATGAACAGAGGTACAGAGAGCAGTGGGCCGCTCTGGTGTGCGGCGCCATCCACTCGATTCCGTGAGCACAGTGCTTCCTTTCACAACCACAATAACTAGTCATCCGCACTTGTCGTCTTCCATCTTGTCCCCCTTGCGTGAGCTTGACCTTTGCCTCGAGCAATCTCAGCCACCTCAGCAACCTCAGCATCCTTCAGCCTCGCACCTGACGGCGGCTCGTCCTCATGGACCCATTCTACGCAAACGCAGTGTCCCAATTCCTCGGCACGCTCTCGCCCGAATCGCTCGCTCCTGAACAAGCCCAGGCGCTGGAGCGCCTCCTCGGCACCCCACCCAGTCTGCTGCCTCCGCGGTCCTTATTCCACAATCCCATCTCTCTTCTGGACGCTCTCGGAAGATATGCCTTTCCTGGATTTCGTGTCAACGACAGCACTCGGCCACTGTCGCTCCTTTCTGGGCAGCGATTGAACAGGTAGACGACGCGACTTGGGGCCCGAACAGTAATATTTGTTGTAGTTGACATTGGTACGAGGATTGCTGCCATGACCTTGGGCTTGAGCTTCTTATGGGCAACTGCAGACCTAGCTCCCCTCGATGTACAGGTCCCCATCTGCACTACCCACGCCTTCGTCCCCGTGTACAACTTTTCTCGGTCTTTCTTGTTGGAGGAACGACGAACGGCCAAACACGCCAGGACGCCAAGGCACCCCATTTCTGGCCATCGTGCTTGGGCGTGTAGCTCAGTTGGTAGAGCGTCTCATTCGCATGTTGCGGCTCGCAACATCCGACCTCATTGAGAAGGTCTTTGGTTCGATTCCTAACTCGTCCACAGCTTCCTGGCCTCTGCTAGGATACCGTTTTTTATATCGTAGGGACAGGTTGGGGAGGTGACAAACACGCAGAAGAGGAAGGCGGAAGATGGGGGAGGGAGATCTGCGGATAACTGCTTGTGCGCCTGTGTCTGCCTGCGAAGTGCCACTGGGTGATCATTGCCTGTTGAGTCTCACAGCAGCCCCTTCCCTATCGCCCGGTACGCATAGAATGGCGGGTCACCCAAACCCACGCGTATTGTGGCCATACGGATTCAGCGACTGTCCTTCATATCTCCATGAAACAGGCGTGTCGGACAACGCCTCAGGCGGTCTCTTGTGCTGACTACAACTTTGCCGAACGGATCAGGCAGAGCTCAGAGTCCAATCCCAACCCGTGGGGACCCATGGGACCGTGCTGCGGGAGTTGCGTGCAAACATGGAGATTCAACGCCTGTCCGGGTCTTGGTACTACTCTCCCTTCTCCCCCCGCGGCCGTAAGAGGCGTGTGCATCGCTGTTGCAGTCCAGCTCGCTGCCGAGATGAATGTTATCATTATCGCTACCGGAACACGTCATGGCCGGCTTTGTCATCACCGCTCAAAAGGCGGTCGGTCGGCTCGGCTACTGCCCGCGCGATTCGGTTACTAACTGCCGCTGGCGGCTATTAAATGTCTGGGGACATTTCCTGGCGACATGTTGTTGTTGCTCCATCACCGTGCCCAACATGTTTGCATCCAAAGTACGAGCGTCCTCGGCGCCGATAGCATCCTTTCCGCGATACACGGCGACGTCGCACACGACCTCTGCGGCCGGCCCGCCGCGCGTGCCGCTTCCCCTCCTCCCTCACCCGAACCCCGTCCCTCCACCTGCCCACCCCGCACGGCCTGCCGTCCGCCCACCTCCAAAGGGCTACAGCCGCACGCTCCATGCGGCGCCGGCAGCGTACCCCCGCGACCTGCGCGAGGCGGCTGCCGGAGGCTTGTCGCGTGCGTCGCACCCGTACCAGACCTCTGAGGCGCGGAACGGCGAGAGCAAAGAGGAGCGCAACAACCGCCTCGCGGCCGAGAAAGACGAGTGTATTCGACAGCGTGTGACGGCGACCGAGTGGGACCTCGAGACGGCCAAGAGCACGCCGCACCCCTCGCTGTGGCTGTCCGCGGAGCGCTGGCACAGGGATGCGCCGACAAAGGACGGCGTTACGCTGGTGTGCATGCACGCGTGCGGGCTGAACAAGGAGGTGAGTAGCTGACTTGCACCCATGGCATCGAGCTAAGACCCAGCACTGGCACCCGACATTGCAATCCCTTCTTGAGCGTGATCCATCCGCACCCGGCGGACAGTACGGTAGCGGAGCGGCGCTGTCGCGCGATACGAACGTGGTCGTCAACGACGTCTGGTTCCTGGATGACATCCACCACGGCGTGTCCGTCG
Organism: Apiotrichum akiyoshidainum; assembly: GCA_002973495.1. Classification (NCBI taxonomy): domain Eukaryota; kingdom Fungi; phylum Basidiomycota; class Tremellomycetes; order Trichosporonales; family Trichosporonaceae; genus Apiotrichum; species Apiotrichum akiyoshidainum. Next base: position 17,722 of record PQXP01000445.1, read on the forward strand.
ACCTGAACGCTGGGCGTCTCGCCGCCCCGCACTCGTGGCTGGACACGGGCAAGGAGGTTGTCAACTTTGTGCAGCACGTCCTACCGAATATCAAGGATAGCCCGGATGCTCCGTGGGAGCTGGCGTGGAGGGAGGCGGGCAGCACACCGATCCCCAACGTCGTCGGCGTTGGGCACTCGTACGGCGGGTCCGGGCTCGTGCAGGGCGTACACTCCAAGCCGGAGCTCTTCTCTGCGCTCTTCCTCGTAGAGCCCATGGTGCCGTTCAAGCTTATCAACGATCCGAAGAAGCACTACCCTCTGACGCTCGGCGCTCTGAAGCGCCGCGCCGAGTGGCCGTCTCGCGAAGCTGCGGCGTCGGTGCGCGACAACGCGCTCTTCAAGTCGTGGGACGAGGAGGCGTTCCAGCTGTGGCTCTCGCACCACCTTGTGCCGGTCGACCCGGCCAAGCCCGACGGGCCCGTCACGCTCGCGACGCCGACATGGGCCGAGGCCGCCGTCTTCTCCGAGCCCAACGCGCCCGCGCGCGGCTGGGACAAGATCAAGGACCTTGAGCTGCCGGTCGGCTTCCTCATGGCGCAGGACGAGTTCTGGATGTGCGGCGAGCAAGTCGCAAACGAAATGGTCTGGCGGCCGAAGCGGGCACTCAACGAGCGCGTCATGGGAGCATCGCATCTGGTAAGTTGCACAGCGGCTGTGCTCTTTCTGAAACTCGTCTAACGCAACAAAAGGTCATCCAGGAAAAGCCAAAGGAGACGGCCGACGCGCTGTGGAGGTTCCTCACGACTCTGAGCGCCGGTGACTGGGACAAGGCATCAAAGCAGGTGTAGATTGTGAATCGTACAGGACGTCTGATGGATGAACGTGTGCATGGGTGGGATAAGCCAGCCGGATGAGCCACCTGTGCGCTGGACGGTTGTTCATTCCGCCGACCATTACATTGTTCAAATGCATTGCGCTGACCATGTGTTTCGCCCATCTGGTACATGGTGGATGCAGATAGATTCGACGCATTTGCAGAGTGAAAGTGTGCCGAATATCAAAAGAAGATAATCCTCAGGACGTGGAATTAAGCGGACTAGACTGGTCACGAGCGGGAAAGTGGTAAAGGGGGGCGGCGGCAGGGGACTGACGCCTGTGCCTCCATCCATCCATCTTGAGTTCACTCTCGCTCTCCACACTCCACCCTCTTCTTCTCTTTGCTATTCAATCACACTATCCCTTGTCAACAACACTCTTCTCATCTCCCTCTCCACCACCACCACCACCACCCTCCCCCTCCCCTCCCCCCTCCCTGCTGCCCACTCCACCGCCGCCATGCAGGTACGGCCCACAGGGTCGCCTTTGACGGCCGACATGAGCTCGGTCCGCAACGCGACAAACCTCCGCACAGTCTCGCGCAACGATCCATCCGTCTCCGAGATTCTCGACACAAGCACCTACTCTGTCATCTACCACTACGATGCCGACGCAGGGAAATGGCAAAAGCAGAAGCAGGAGGGCTCGCTGTTTGTCGTTCGCAGGTGAGTAGGAACTCTGGACGACTCTGAACATTGTCTTGTTCTCGCCGCCGTCGTCGGGGCACGCTGGCCTCGTGACTCGCAGCTCTGCCACTGCTAGCTGTGCATCGGCATCCATTGTCCCCCCATTCTCGCATCTTTTCACGCGACATCAGTGCTAACGTGCCGCAGGACAAAAGCGCCAGAGTTTGCGCTTTTCATGCTCAACCGCGTCAGCGTCAAGAATGTCACAATTCCGCTTATCCCTGGCGAGATGAAGGCAACGGCCATTGATGCGAGCATGCTCCAGGTCGCCCGAAGGGGAGAGAGTGCGTGTCTATAGCGGGCGCCAACTCGGAAGAGGCCAGGTGGCCAACGCGCCCTCTGCTGGATTTGCCGACCGCGCGATGGCGGCATCGGCAGAACACGCCCATCCTCACATTCCTAGGACTGCGCTGACAACGAAGAGATCAGATATGGAATCTGGTTCACCGAGGGCGAGGGAGGTGTCCAGCGCTTCCGTGATACAATTATCCGGTGAGTGGGTCATGGGCGGGCTCACCTGCTCATAAACGAGCTCCACAAAGAGTGCGATGCTAATGTCCAGCGTCTGTGGAGAGCCCTCAAAGAACGGCGTCAGCGCCCGCGGGTCGCCCTTGCCATTGTCAACTTCTGCCGCCACCGCCCTCCCTCCCTCGAGCCTCGGCTCCAGCTCCACCGTCGCCGCTCCCGCACAGCCCGCAGGAGACGATCTCAGTCGCTTGTTTGCCAGCATGACAACCGTCCCCGCCAGAACATCCGACCAGCCCTCGCCCCAACCCCACCAGCCCTCGTCCCAGCCTCAGTCCCAGCCCCAGTCCCACCCTCTCACCCCCCAGCCCATGCCGCCTCAAGCCCCCCTCCAGGCTCAGCAGTCTCTGTACGACTATGGCAGCCCCATGCCAGGCTACCCCGCTCCCGGCCCTTACGCTTCTACCCCCACTTCCGCGCCGCTCCCCGGAGCGCTGCCTCAGCAACAGTACCTACAGCAGGCACCGGCACCAGTGCCCCCGCCCGCCGCGACGACATCATCTTATGCCCCCGGCCAGACCGTTGACGACCTCCTCATGAGCATCCTTGGACCTCCCGTCCCGCCTCCACAGGGGCCTGCCCCAGTCCATCTCGGGCTGGGCACGTTCTCCGCATCCGCGCCCCCGACCGCTACTCCTCCAATCCCGGGCTACCCGCCCATGGCCTCTCCCGGCGGCCCCCCTACCATGCCCATCATCTCGGGCCCTTGTGCCCCCGGTCCCATCTCCAACTACTGTGGCCCTCATCCCAGCTCTCTCGCGCCCCCGATTCCGCCGCCGCCTCAAGGTCGCCCGATCAACGGCTCGGCGGGCCCAGGACCCATGCCCCTCGCCCCGAACGACCCTACAGTGCAGCCCCTCCGCG
>PQXP01000587.1:0-12508 GCA_002973495.1 Apiotrichum akiyoshidainum
TTTCGCCCGAGGAGGGCCGCGCACTGTTCAAGGTAGGTTCAGGCCGCGAACACCTTCTTGGCCGCCTCTTCCTCGGCCTTCTTGTCACGCTCCTCGGCGTCGGCCTCCTCAGCAGCCTTCGCCGCGTCCGCCTCGGCAAACTCGGCCGCGACGGCCTTCATCCATGCCTCCTCGTCCTCGTCCTCGCCAGGCTGGAACTGCTCTTCCTCCTCCTCCTTCTCGACCTTGGCGACCTTGGCCGGCTTGGGCGGTGCGGCGTCGGCGGCCTTGCGCTTGCGCTCCTCGGCCGCCTCGCGCGCCTTGCGGCGCTCCTCCTCCACCTCGAGCCGCACGCGCTCCTTCTCCTTCATGCGCTCCAGGCGCTCCTGCTTCGCCTTGTCTTCCTTCTCCTGCTGCTCAGACGCCTCGAGGGCGGCGACCTCGGCAGCAATCTCCTCGGGCACAGTCCACTCGGAGCGGCGGTTCTCCTTGTCAAAGTAGAACACATTGCCCTCGTTGGTCGTCACGCGCACCCAGCCTGTACCGGGGACAGGGACCTTGTTCTTGGCCTTTTCCTTCTTCTTCTTCTTCTCCGGCACAGCAGCTGCAGAGGACGACGCGGCGGGCGGCGCGGAAGGAGCGCCGGCAACAGGGCGCTTGTACGTCGACTGTTTCGTCTCCGAGTTGTAGTAGTACTTGGTCACGCCATCGGGCGCTGCTGTCAGTTGCGCAGTCTGTCACATGAACTCACCAGTATGCTCGCTCCATCCAGCTGGGAGGGGCGGGGGAAAGTTGGGCATCATCGGCGGCGGGGGCATGCCAGGGAATCCGGGGTACGCGCCTTGACCATACATGGGTCCGCTGCGCGTTAGATGAGGTCATCGCGTTGGTGGGAGAAGATACACCCCAGGAGAAGCGTTCAGTTACAAAGAGCTACCCCCATGTCTATCGTGCTGACTGCTGGCGCCCTGCAACTGGACAGCAGGTCGATGATTACAGCTGGACAAGGGGGACCAGAACAGACCCGAGGGGCTAACAGCGAGCTCGTAGCACTTTGCTCACTCACCCAGGAGGGGGACCGGGAACCATGCGGGGTCCGCCGGGCGGAGGGCCGGGGGGTGCGCTCATGATGTAGCGAGGAGACGAGGCCGCGAACGGGTGGGTGATGCTAAGGACGAGGATGGATGTTGCTTGGTCGTTCTTCTGTGTTCTGTTTTGAGAGCATTAGAGGTGGCAATCCATGGAAAACGCGGACATTAGCCAATCTCCGCTTCACACAAGTCATCCACCGCCTTTTGCTCTGTACTGATCCTAATGCATGCTCACTTCTCTCACTTCTTATAGAACTGTCTACTAAAGCTAAAGTACACTGTCGTCAGTTTGCTCCTAGGCTCGAAACTCACGTTGCAGGACGCCGCGGTCAAAGTTGGACTTGAATCCTCGGCGGTGCGAGTACTCCCACGGGCGGCGGATGATGCGGAATGCAATGTCCTCGTACGGCGGGCCGGCCTGGAAGATGATGAGCTGCGTATCCATGTCGTTGGGGATGCGCTTGACGACATAGGTGGGTGCGCGCGACTTGTCGCTGGGGGTTAGCTTGGTGATCGCCGACGAAGCTACGCACATAAGATCGGGATAGAAAATGTTAAACTTGTAGCCCTGCACGACCTTGGGCGGAGGGTTGTCCTTGCTGCGCTGTCAGTACTCTCCAGCATGCTGCGCTCACTCGTAGTGGGTCTGGTTGTACTGTGTCCACTCGTATCCGGTGTGCACACGGTTAAAGTAGCGCGGCTTGCGGGGACGGTACTTGTCGCTCCAGTCGTAGGCAGCCGGGAGAGCATTGTCGATCTCGTCGGCGAGGTCGCCCTCCATCTCCTCTTCCGACTCGCTGTCACCCCAATCGCGCGGTTCGGCCTCGATGCGGGCGCGGAACTGACGCACGGCCTCGGCATCCGGGTCGACAGGGCGGGACTCGGCCGGCTCCTCGTCCTGCGGCTGCTGCGTGTGTGCCTTGGCGGAACGGGGGACAAAGGAGTCCGCAGAGATGACGTGCCGTGCTTTGTAGATTGCCAGCCACTCGTCCTGCTCCGTGACGACTGGCAAGCGGCGCTCGTCGGGAGTGAGCCTGTACATGTCGACAGGCTCGGGGCTCATCTCGGGAGCATACTCCTCCACAAAGTCGTCCTCGTCGTCGGCAAAGTCGTCCTCCGCGCCCTCCGCGTGCATGTCGCCGCCGAAGCCACCCTCAACCTCGCGATGCTCCACCACACCGCCCATCTCCGCCTGGGCCTTTGCAGCGTCCTCGCGCTGCCGCTTCTTGAACTGCTCCAGGCGGTTCTTGAGGACAATCTCGTGGATAGAGCTGAGCTTGGCCTGATTGTTAGTTCCGTCTTTAACATCCTAACTTACGATTGCCTTCGCGACGGTGATCTTCTTCAAGACGAGGTCCCAGAACTCGCTGTCCACTGGCTGCCCGCTGCCGAGCATGGCGTGTGTGCGGTCCTCGAGCTCGGTCAGGCGCTGCAAGGAGAGGCCGTTGACAATGTTGCTTGCGCTCTCGTCGACGTCCTGGTTGTAAAGGCGCCCGCCGGCCGCGCGCTCCGGGTCACGCAGCATCTCGAGGTGATGCTTGCAGACAACCTGCATCGCTTCCCAGAAGTCGATATTAATTGGCGAGACGTCGAATGCGCGGTACATCTTGATGTCGTGCTCGAGCTCGACGCAGTCCTCCATCGTAAGGTTCTGCCGGTAAGCGTGGGCACCACATTCCCCTACCTACGTCAAAGATCTTCCACGGCTCGTCAATCTCAAACTCGAAGCCGGCGTCCGCCCAACCCCAGCCGTCTTCCTCCTCCTCGCGCTGGATGTCTGAGCGGTGGGGGTTGGTGAGCGCGCCGATCGCCGCGGTCGTCTTGCCGAGTGCAGTCGCGTCCGCGAAGCGAAGGTTGATAGCAAGAAAGTCGATGGCCTTGGCACGCTGCATGCGGAGGCGGATACCCGCACGCCTTCGCGACTGTTCGAGCTGGAACGTGTCTTCCTTTGCGATCCACTCCGCCATGGCCGCATCCTCCGCTGCACGCTTGAGCTGCGCGTCCTCCTCTTCGCGCAGTAGGCGCGCAATGTCGCGTTCTGCACGCTTCTTGTTCAGCTTGTCGAGCTCTTCCCGTGCTTCCTCGCGGCGCAGCGCGTCCTTGCGCGCAATCTCCTCGGGCGTCAGGCCCATCTTCTTCTCCTTCTCCGCCTTCTTGTGCCACTGGAAGGCCTGCCCGAGGTTCGCGTCGTGGAACGGGTTGTCACCGGCAGAGTACATTGTCAGCTCTGTGAGCTTGCGCGCGTGCTCGAGGTCCGCTTCGCGCTTCGCGGCCGCCTTGGCTGCCGCCTTCGCCTCCTTCCGCTGCCGGCGCTCTTCGCGCTCCCCTGGGGATCGACTGCGGGAGCTTCCGGGTTAGTTTCTGTGCTGCCTAATAAACTCACTCTCGACGCCTGTCCCGTCCCTTGTCGCGGTCCCTCCGGTCATCGCGATCTCTCTTGTCGTCGCGATCTCTTCTATCATCGCGGTCGCGGTCGCGTCTGCGTTCTCTCCGGTCATCATCGCGGTCGCGATCACGATCTCTGTCCCTTCGGCTTCTCCTTTCACGGTCACGGTCGTCACGATCCTGATCCCGATCTCGGTCGCGCCTGTCGCGGTCGCGGTCGCTGCGGCTGCGGTCCTTGTCCTTGTCCCGCTCGCGGTCCCTGTCTCGGCGAGACGACTCTGCGCGGTCGGCGCCATCAGGAGATGGCGATCGCGGCATCGCTGTCGGTTTCGAGAATGATGATGTGGGTCTAGATGAGGTGAATGGAGTGGAGACTGTTGCAGTTAAACTGGACGTCACTTCTTTGGCCACCCAACATTCATTCGAGGCCGAGAGCGGAAGCAAATTATTGTTGATGGGTTTCTGCGGGGGTGGAGGTTGGCTTGGTGACATCGACGAGCAGGCTCACGCTCGCGTCGAGTGGAACGCACCACCAACAACAACGATAGCAGCAACACAGTCGAAAGACCGACTACGCACTCGGCAGATGGGAAGACACGACCACGGACAAGGATCCGGCCGGGGATATCGCCATGGACAGAGCGATCGGTACGGGCACGGACACGGCCACTCCAAACGCGCGAGAGGACGCTACGACGAGGACGCGCCGGGTCCCTCGGCCCCGCCGAGCACGGCATTCACACGCGCATACGAGGCGGAGCTGGTCCGCGGAGGTCTGCTCAAGCCGAAGCTGATCCGCTGGTCTGGCGGCGAAAATGAGGATGTATGGGCTGACCGGTACGTTGTTCTCGCTTGATCGGCACCAGTGGCTGGGCCAACGCTGTCGCTCGTGCGGCTTCTCATGTTCAGAGCCAGAGAGTACCGTCTTAGATACCATTCCCAACCTCCACACTTTCTACGACCCCACCTTGCTTGGACGCTGACATCAGACATGACATTCTGCACCTCCTCCCGTCCCTCCCATCGCCATCTGCGAGATCACCGCCTTCCCCAGCCCTCTCCACTTGGTCACTTCCCTCGGACGCAGAGGACACGTTCGCGCTGTCAGGCGACGAGGAGCACGCGAAGCATGCGGAGCAGAAGCGACGGCACTGGGTCGAGGACTTGCGCGCTGCTCGCCTGAGGGACCGCGAGAAGGAGGACGAGGAAGCCGCTCGGGAGAAGGAGCGCGCGGTTGATGCGATCATCAATGAACCTGTGAGTCTGTCGTACAGATCAAGCGTAGCAGGAGGCAGTTAGAGGCTAGAAGATTCACTGGGAAGCGGCTTAACTATTCGACCGTGTCGCCAGCGAGCAGCGAGGCGAGTACGACGTGCTGCGATCGCCTCGCCGTCGTCGCAACCGCTACTCGGCGATGACGACACGGCGCGGCCTCCCAATACGCATTGAGAGCCATCCCCATCTCCAAAAGCGTCGGCTGGCCCACAACTGAACTGACACGCAGCCGACGCCCGCAATTCTCAAGCTGATGGAGCACACGGCGCGCTCGCTCGCGACATCCCCCAACCCCGCCGCGCTCGAGATGCGCATTCTGACGCGCCAGGCCGGTGACGACCGCTTCGCCTTTCTCCGAAACGGAGGACCATCATCGGCAGTATGGGCACGTGTAAAGGCCGGGACGTTCTCGGCGATGGGAGCGGGGGTTAGCAGTGCGATCGGTAGTAGTACTGCGGGCGGGTCCTCTAGTGTCTCGACGACAACCAGCGCGACAGCGACAGCGGCTGCTACCACCAAGGCGCAGGCCGCGCCGAAGCCAGCTGCACTAGGGCTGGGAGGCTTGGGGGGTTACGACTCGGATTCAGATAGCGACGTCGACAACAGTGGCTCAGTAAGTCCAGCGGTAGGAAGTCCAGCTGCAACTGGTGATCGCGTATCACGCTCACGTTGTGCTGACGCCTGAACAGAACGCTTCAGCGCCGCCTCCAGAGCCCACAGAATCGCCTCCTCCACCACCGCCCGATAGTCCGCCGCCTCCACCGCCCAGCTCACCTCCACCGCCGCCTCGGCGATGAGGCCGAATCCTCGCGCACTGAGATTGGCTTGCCGGGCGCCAATGCAGAAATAGGCTCAGAGTGGCCGTTCATATTCCCCGCTGCGTCCTGGCTGCGATCCGAGCTTTTAGAATGCACCGAAGCATTCTGAGATCTCGATCTGCTGTTGGTGGTTGGCGGGGAAGGCGATATTGGGAAGAAAACCATGGTCAGTAACCAGTCTTGGTAACGGACCTGGCGACAGGCAATAGACAATGACGGGACAGTGTGTCGCGAGATCGCGAGATCGGACAAGTCATTAGCTCAGGTAAAAGTCATATCAGCCATAACGGAAACATCAGCCATCGATCGCGGAGCACTGTACCTCGCAAAGAGGCCCTTGAATGCCATTCCGTCGTCGCAACGAAATCGACGGTTCCATGACCTTCTTGCATTTCCGTACCACGTACGAACTTGTCCTTTGCCTGGGCAGGGCAGTATGTATGTGCGCAAAGTGTACCTACATGCCCACGTACTTGCGTCCTGGCGGACTGGTACTGCGAATGGAAGGTGCAGATGGAGATTGGCAGGCCCTGATCTCTTGTGGAATGGGGTGGGACACTGGAACAAGGCTGCTGCGCACTTCGCGGTCAGCTCCACCGCACGGCCGCAGAAGTAGGTGCAGAGTGGGTGGGTTGATTACAGTTGAACATGTGCGCACGCACGAGCCGTATAGGGTTTGGGAACTGGGGATTGCTCTGCTGGGGTGGGGCAGGCAAGGCAGGGCAGGGCAGGCATGTGGTCTCTGAGTAATGGAAAAGCATGTTTCTTACGTTGCCTGCTGACGACTGGAAGCGACAGCGCGTGCAAGTCCTGGGGGGGCATGTGCTGCCTCCCCTCTGTGCACCCGTATCCCGGTCACCGTCGAACATTGCAAGACACCAGAAAGAGCTCCGAGAGCTCTGCAGAAACGCAAAGCAACAATGTGTGTGCATGGCGGATCTGCGGATATCACGGCGACCAAAGCCAGTGCCAAGTACTCACTTGATGCTCATGCTCACACTCATGCTCATGCTCAGCGTTGTGCTCCACGTGTGCGTGGACCAGAACAGAAGGCAACAAACCTGAGCTCAAGTGTGCACGCACTCCCTGTACTTCGGTACCAGCAGGCGCAGATGCTCCAACGAACAGAGTGAAAATGGCCCGATAGAGTTAGGGCTTCAATATGAGGCAGCCATTGGCGGCTGGAGAAGGTTCATTTGTGCGCACTCTGCGTGCATCATCAGCCAGGTCATGATGCGTCGCTGGATGAGGATGAGCTTGGGCGGGAGAAGTAACTATAATGCGGGGGTCGTCTTGGTGAAAGCGTCGACTGAGCCAGCACAGCTGTTGGAGCTTCCCTCGACATTGGTGCTGATCAGCAAGATGTAACGCGCGCCACTGGGACATGCAACATGGGATGGGGACAGAGAATGAGTCATGCCCAGGGCTCGGTGTCAGCGACGACCTTCTGTGCTGCTGCTCCACCAGGCCTGAGGTGCACTCGCCCAACCACGATCGCCTTAGGAGCCACTGCCGCTGTTACTGCCGCTGGTGCTGTCGCATCGATGCAGGACAAGTTCCTGTCCTAGGTGCACGCACAGGCTTGCACTCAGTGATGACGCGGGTGGGCCGGGAGCCAAGTTGCAGCCACAGGATCGCGCGCCAGTGCTCGAGCAGTGAAGGCGCCGGAGATGAGAGCGACTAACTCGCTGAGCGAGCGTACCGAGCAGAGGCGCTGGGTTGGCGTCGAGGCTGGCGGCTCCCAGGAGCGTGGAGTTTCCCGATTCGGCCAGGCGGCGGCAGCAGGCCTAGGTCATTGGGCCGTTGGAGCACACCCTCTGCATCCCTCTGTTATTAACCTTGGAGTGTGTCCTATTAAACACTGGTCTCGCAGCTGGTCTCGTAGTGCAGAGGTTGTCTGTCGGGTCTGCGGGTCGGTCAGACAGAGTGTGAACCCGACGGGTGTCAGGGAATGATGAGGGAGGTTTAGGGAGTGCAGCCTGCTCCTGCCACCGCAGTGAATTAGCAACAGGTTCCTGTGACCTATTAGTGGCTGCTGTGCCTCGCTGAGCCATTGTCGAATACTCAGCGCTAAGCAGCAGCAGCGCAGCAGCTGGCTGGCTGTCGACTAAATAGCTTCCCATGCTCGGAGAATGCAGAGTGGACGGGAACCTGGCAGAGACTTGTGACAGCTCATCTGAATGCAGCCCAGCCCCCCAGTCTAACGCCCGTGGCGCGAGCCGAAACAGTGGACGTCTGCCCAACCTGTTCTTGTGGCGAAAGGACCTGCAATGCAGGCATCACAAACCGTCTGCTTGCCAGTGATCAATACAGCAACGTCAAAGAGTAAGAGTAGAAGCAAGTTGGGTGAGGGGGGCAGGGGCGAGGCTGCCGTAACCAGGCAATGATCCGAACAAAGTATGGCCGAGTCCGGAATAGCGGGTCCTCTGCTCTGATGCATGACTGCTGCTCCGCTCGCTCCGGACACGGTACCAGGGAGGGAGAGACAGCGTGGATACAGTGTAATGGCCAACTGCTTGGGTTTTCTATTCACGACGTGGGAGAACCCCCTCGCTCTCCACCGACCGACCGACCGACCACCCAACCAGCCAAACCCTGTGTGGACGCCTCGTTTGCCCTCGTCCCGCCTCCTCTCCTCTGCCTCTCCCCCGATGCCCTCTAGAAAAAGTCGGTCTCCTCTCTCCTGGTAGACCCTTCTTTTGCCCCCAGGCACCAGAGCCCAGGTGGTGAATAGTACAATGCACTGCAATGCATGTGGTGGTTGTGGTTGTAACGGAGATATGGGGGATTTGTAATGCTAAGGGTAATTGCATTAGGATGCGGCGTCGCCCAGCCCCGACGGCGGTGGTGGGTGGGCGATGGCCGTCTCGCTGGCGGTGGTGGCCGTGGCCGTGGCCGCGGTCGGTGGATTAGCGCCAGGTGGTGGTGGTACGGTGGGTGGTGGTGGGTGGTTGTGGGTTTGGGGCCTGACGGGCCTGTCTCGGGGGTCGCGCCATGTTGGTGCTGCTACTTGCACCACACCCATCCATCCATCCACCCATCCACCCATCCACCCATCCACCCATCCCCAACTTTCTCTCCACCCACCCCCCTTTCTCAATCCGCCATTGCTTGCATCATCCATATCATCTCTTGCACACTGCTCGCTATCGCTACGCCCCCGCACTCTACCCCCCACAGCCAATCTCATGGCCTAAACACGGCTCCACATCGCCCGATAGTATTGACCGCCGGTCACCCACATTCATAAAAAAGCCCGATCTTTGGAAAAACACACCCACCGCGCTCCATCCACCACCTGACGCACACCCCATCCACAACAACATCCTACACCCTTCTTGCTCCCTCTCACCCACCTCCTCACCTCCCTCCTCCCTGACCACCATGCCCGGCACCAACAGCCCATCCCCGCAGCCGATTTCGGCACCCGCAAACCCCTCCCGGCCACCCAGGAAAATGTCCCAGTCCGGTTCCGCCCTCCGTGTCCCAACAATCTCCAGCAGAATGGGCGCCATGGGAGCTTCTCCCATGTCCTTTGGCGCCGCCATGTCTGGTGTTAGCTTTGGTAACGGCGGCGGAGGCTTCTCGTACCGGGGGATGGACGAGGGCTCGTACGGAGCGCGTTTCTACGGCGACACCTCGTGAGTAAGCAAAAAGTCCGGCACCGGCAGTGGCAACACCTCCAGTAGCGTCACCGGCACCGGCGGCGATGACAGTAAAACCATCCCCGCCTTGCCACCTCTTGCCACCCGCTCGGACCCGAAACCTGGTTGTGTGTGGAGGCTGTATGCTGACTTATTCCCACAGTGACTCGCCTCACATTCCTTTCTCATCATCCATCACCATGGACATGGGCTCGTTTGCCGCCAGCTCGACTGCATTTGCGTTACCTATTGGCGGCATGAGCGGGTCGTACGGACGCCGCTCGTACGGCTCCTATGCAATGGCAGTGTCGTACGGCAAGGAYSRCGGTKSCCASATGSTSWSSGMMKCSCKSGCTTCCCTCACCACTGGCAACCCCATGGGCTCTCTCAGCCATTCCTACTCGAGGGGTCAGCTCGAGACACTCATGACATTGCGAAATGAGGCAGAGCACACCAAGGAGTACGAATGCTGTGGAATCAAACACAATGGCCTGCACGCTCTCCTCGAGCACGTCGAGGATCAGCACCCATACTCGGACGCAAACATGCCGGACGCAGGCTTCTCGCCTGTCACACTAGCCATGGATCTCGATCTCGAGGGCGACCACGACGTGCCCTCCGCCACCCACTCGAACCGTTCCTCCACTTCCCCTCGCCCCGTCCCCAACTACCCCCTCACTCCCACATCCGCCACTGGCCCCAAGCCTGACCCTCCTACAGCAGGCACCATCGCCCCCCTTCAGCTCTCCGACGTCCTCAAGTCGCCCGCTGTCGATGACTCGACTCTCGCTCTCCCCATTGTCGGAACCTCTCCCAACGACGTTACCCCCACTGCTACCGCCGGCAACAGCCCCACCTCGCCGTTCGCCGCCCCTCCCAAGATCACCCCTGCTTCCCGCGGCGCCTTCCTCGGTGGCCCTGCCAAGACCGGCCCTTCGCGCTTCGACAGGGCCTTCAACGAGGTTGTCGCCGGCAACAAGAACGGTGGCATCGAGGACCCATCCTTGGCCAAGCCCCCGGGCCCCACTGCTGTCGCCCCCGGCGTTCTGTTTACTGCTGCCGCCGCCATGGGCATTCCCTCTGCTCCCACTGTCGTCGGCCGCCAGAACGGAGCGACTGGCAACGGTGCCGCGCCTGCCGAGGAGAGCAAGGACGAGAAGAAGGACGAGGCCGAGCGTCCCAAGGTCCTCGAGCCCCAGCTTCCCCAGCCCTCCCTCTTCACCACCCACAAGGCCTGGCGCTGCCCCAACCCCGGCTGCAACAAGGCCTACAAGCAGAGCAACGGTCTCAAGTACCATCTCCAGAAAGGGTGAGTAACGAATGCTTTCCTTGCATGTTGCTAACATTTCTAGCCAGTGTGACTTTGCCATCCATGACGCCATCGACCACGGTCTTACCCTTGAAGAGGCCGAGGAGCGCTCCCGCCCGTATGTTTGTGCCGTCGGTGCCGGCTGCACCAAGCGTTACCGTCAGATGAACGGTCTCAAGTACCACTACCTCAACTCGGGCGAGCACGGCCAGTACGGTCTCCGCATGCTCCAGAACGGCACCCACCCCCACCCCCCTTCCCTCCCGCCTGTCCCCAAGCGCGACCGAGCCGCGCAGGCTGCGGCCAACGCAAGTGTCCGCGGCGGTGCTGCACCCTACCAGGTCCCCTCGCAGCTTCAGCGCCAGGGCGCAGCGGCAACCACAACTGCGGCCCACGCCGGCCCCCGACTGGGCACCTGGCCTACCCCGCAGCGCCCAGCAAACGGCACGACCACTGCGGCTACCACCACAGTCACCGCCCAGGCGCGCCCTGCGGGCGTCCCTGCTGCCGCCCCCGTCGCCGGAATGCCGCGCCCCGCTGTCGCTGCCCCTGTCCCCACTCCTGTCGCCGCGGTTCCCGCCGCCGCTGTGACTCCCAACGCTGCCGCTGCCGCTGCCTCTGCCGCCTCAGCTGCCGCCGCCGCAACCGCCGCCCCCAAGATGGCGCCTGTTCAGCGTGGACGAGACGCTGTGCTCTTTGCCAATGTCGATCCGCTGGATGTCTAAACGATACAGCACGCACGTAATACTACCACTACAATACACGCATCCGCTCAGGGCGACCAACGCATCTATCATCACGTCGCCTGCGTCGCGGCTGTGCCGCGTACGCTAATGTTCGGCCTGCACCCCCTCACTGGTGCTGCTGGCGTCTGTATCACACGTCCTCGTTGGCGTTTTTTGGGCATCCCATGACATCCTGCAATCACAATCATCCCTCCCCTGCCTGTTTTCCTTAGCAGACCACTGTTTGCCTAGAACTCTTCTTGTTTGTCGCTACCACAGTGTTTTCCTTTTCTTTCTTCCCTTTCCTTCTCCCTGCCTCTGCCTCGGAATCACCCATCCCCCTCCTCCCACCCTCCACTTCACCCTCCACTCTCCATTCCAAGCTCTCTCTCTCACCCCTCTTCCCTCAAAAGGACCGCCTCGGCCGCGTCCATTCGACTTTCCCCCTCCCTTCCCAGCATTATAGAAAAGCCGCGCCGAGCGGCGCCGTCCGTGTTGTAGCTAAATTGATGGACGTGACATCTTCGCAGCTGGCTGCGTGGTGCAGGGCTGCTTGCGGCTGTGCCAGTTACACCTGCGTTGTTCGCTGCGCGGGTTGTTTGCTTCTAGAGTCCCGACGACATGCCCGGCCCTGGCAGTGAGCCCACGGTGCCTGCAGCAGTTCTCCGCAGAAGCGCCCCCCCCCCCCCACGTGGAGACATGCTGTCGCGCTCGAGCGCGGCTTGAGCACGATCGGGAGCCCCAACGGGTCTGCAAGTAGCCCCAGACCGACAGGAGAGAGTGACGGGTATGACTGAACGATAGACATCACGTTCGGGCAGCCCACATCGGCGAATTGATGGCGATGACGAAACACGGCACGCCAGTTGGTCGGCGCGTTGGAGCCGCCAGGGTCCCGGTGATGTCAACAATGGCCGCCACGGATGGAAACTGGAGTGGAGGAGACGTGTGACGAGTCTCTTGAGATGATGTGGAGAATGCGCGTTCCGGGATCCAGCAAAGGGAGCCGGGTCTCGTCTCACGGCACGCGGAGGCCAGCATGGAGCATGGAACGGGCCGAGGTACGCACCGATCGGAACCTGGCTGTCTCGATGGCCAGAAGGCCGGCCGGCAACTGGCGTTCATTTGGAGCAGGAAACAGGATGCCTTTGCCATCCACCAGCAGGAAGTTATAGCCTCTCGCAGTCGATCGTGCAAGGTCGGACAGGAGAAAGCTGTTCCTTGCCCGCGGGCGGCGCTATACCTCATCGCGGAGGTATACGCTCTGCCTCAACCCCCCCCC
>PQXP01000564.1:0-13625 GCA_002973495.1 Apiotrichum akiyoshidainum
CCCGCCGCCGTCGCGTCTCTTTCTCTCTTTCCTCCTCTCCTCTGCTCCTCTCTCCATCTTGTCGTCGTCGTCTGTTTGCCCTCGCTCGCCGTTCCACAGAGCCCCACCCCCACCACCCCACCCAGCAGCCCCGCGCACGCTGCCCCCCCAATCCAAACATTCACCCTTGCCCCCGTTCTCTCCACCTCACTCCCCATCTCCCATCCCCATCCTCGTCCTTGACAACATCCCTCATCGACATTATCCTCTCCATTCACCCCACACCCGTCATTCCTTTACAAACTGCATCCTGACCACCGCCGCTTCTTCTCATCTTTCACGACACCTGCATATTTTTTCCCGTCCTCGTCCACGCCCTGGATCACTCGGTCGTGACGTTCTCCCTTGGCACCCGCCGCCGCCGCCGCCGCCGCCGCTTCTCGACCCTCGCGAAACCCTCGCGTTCCCTCGACCGTGACCTCCTTGCTCTCTGATTGCCATCAGCAACAGCGACGCGGCCCACAGACTACCACAACCATCCTTCGTTCATCCCTTCAACCGTTCCCACTTCCTCGCCATACCAGGCAACAGCAACAACAAGCTCTTCAAACCCCTACCCTTCTCATTCTTCTCTGACGACATCACGGACCACCACAACAACAGCAACACCCTCCTCTCGCACCACTCGTTCGCGCTCAAACTCGGCTGCAGGTCGTGACCCTCCCCCAACCACACCGTCTTGGGACTCTTCACTCACACGTTCCCGGGGCTACTCTGTCGCTTCCCAGCTTAGAACCTCACACTCACACAGCGCCGCGGCCCCGCTTGCCGCATACGCATCCGCCCCGCGCCCCCCTGCGTCTCCCGGAGGTGTCATCGGGCAGTGCTATCTAAACAACCAACAGGACTCGCTTTCCCGGTCCGCTAGCCCCGCAGGCAGGTCAGGCCGGGCGCGCGCAGATTCAACCAGCTCGGCAGGTCACTCTGGATATCACTCGTCCACTTCCACCACTCACTTGAACGGCGCCGTCGGCGACAGCTACGTTCCCCGGTCTGCGAGCAGTGGGCAGCTCTACAGCTCTACATACGGCCAGCAGAAAACGCGTTCCGGCTCCGTTTCCTCGTCGCGTCCCACGACACCCCTGCGGCTCGCAACAACCCCTGCCACTGCGGTTGCTTCCAGCGACAGCCAGGACCAGCGACCGTCGACCCCGCGCTCGCGCATCCCTACACGCCCGCGTGCTTACTCGGCGTCGGCGGTCAGCGTAAACAACGCCCAAGAGACTCTTGTCGACGACCCCCACGCCCCGCCTGTTCCCTACTTGCCGATCCCACGCACCGGCTCTACACCCTCTCCCACATCGTCGACCTCGTCGGCTTCCCACAACCACCCGGGCCAATCATTCCCTCAGTCCCCCTCTACAATGTCCCTTTCGTCCCACGCACCCGACCCGCCCCATCGCCTGGGCCTCGGCGCACACGGACCGTTGGCGGGCTCTCCCGGTGCGACAGGAACGTCGCCCTCTGGCATCCCTGTGTTGAAGAGCCGCGCAAAGAGCATGATCCGATCACCGAGTCCTGACCTGCCAATGTCCCCCGACCCCCTCGCACTCAACGAGCCGCCTCCGTTCCGCGTAGACCTCGACGCCGCGCTGGCAGAGATTGAAGACGAGTTGGAGGTGCGCGCTATCCAAAAGTTTGCTTCGGCACGCCCGAATCCGACAACCCCGACACCGAGGGCAGCTCCGCGAAAATCCAGCACCACACCGAGCACAACATCATCAATCTCAGCCACCGCCGCGGCCGCCCCTTCTGCGCCGATTCCGATAGCAGCAAGCAAGAACGGCAGGAAGGTTGCCGCAGGGCGCAACGGCACGACCCCGCGGACACCCAACGGATCCTTGGGGCGGAACAACACGGTCGACAAGCCGGAAAAGCCGTCCCCCCGGACACCTGCAGCTACCCCGCGAGCCAACCCCGCGCGCAAGCGCCATGGCTCGGACGTGGCGCACAGCACCGCGCCGCGCACCCGCACAAAATCGAGTGCAACAGTAAAGGCACGCAACGCGCGCGCGCAGACAACGTCGCCGCCCGCCTCGCTAAACCCCGCAAGCCGACTCGGCCCCGCGGCACACTGGGTGCCGCCAGAGACCGCATTCACCCCGCCAAAGGGCGCAAACTGGGACGACGTCGTGCTGCCTGCTGTCGCGAAACAGCTCGCCATGGCGGGCAAGGACGGCAGCGGCAGCGACGAGGCGCCGAGCGGAGACGACGACGAGTTTGCTGTCGAGTGGGATAAAGAGGGCACGCCGATTCGGTGGGTGAAGCGGACAGCTGCTTCTCGGGTCGGCGCCTCTGGTATGGACTTTTCCAGTCCTTCGGGCCGCTACGGCTACGGCAACGACTATGACGACGACTTTGGACCCGGCTACGGCGGCGCCGCGTACGACGACTACGACGACAGCCACCAGCACAAGAGCGCCTCGATCGAGCTCACGTCGATGCGCACATCCACCGGACAGCCGACGACACTCGATTCGCCGACCAAGATGTCGCGCAGCTCGGTCGACCGCCGCCCGCGCTCTAGCGGCGAGAAGGCCGCCTTCCCCTCTTTCCCCGACCCGCCCAGCCACACCAGCTTTCCCCCGCCCGCCCCGGAGCAGCACTACAACAACGGGTACGCCGAGTATCCCCAGCACCAGCACCAGCACCAGCAACAGCAGCGTGCGGACCACACCCAGCCGCGGCCCGCCCCGCAGCCCCCCCTCTCCTTCCCCCCCGCACCCGTCGAACAGAAGATACCGCCAGGAACAGGCCTCAAGGGCAAGAAGTCGGACCCCGACGAGATCAAGAGCTCGGGGTGCGCATGTGTCATCATGTAGCCATGTACGTTCGTTGCCAATTGGGGATTATTTTTGTCATGATATATTCTTAGTATCAACTGTTGGTTGCAATGGTGGCGCATTCGCCGAGGCCGAATGCGCCGAGGCGGATCGCGTTGGGACGTGTGTCTGTCAGTCGTCCACCACTTGATCATTGCGCTCGGCGATTCTCTGCAACCTCTCTGGGGCGTCTTCCGTGGCCCATTCCCCGCCCGATATGCCACAGCACGCCACGCACGACCGCGACAACCAGTATTCATGCTTTGTGAACCCTACAAACAAAGAAATCGACACCCACGTGCCCACACATCACGCCCCATATCCTCGTCCCCGTCTCGTCCCCCGCCCCGCCTACACTGCGCGTGCAGCAGCCTACTTCTCCTCGGCGAGGGCGGCGTTGAGAATGTCGACGGCGCGGCCAATCTCGCCAAACGTGTTGTAGAGCACGACGGGCGCGAGGCGGATGACGTTGGGGTGGCGCTCGTCGCCGACGAGTCCGCTGTCGATCATGCGCTGGAAGACGCGCGGCATGACGCCGTCGGCGCCGTGGAGGAAGATGGAGATCTGCGTGCCGCGCCACGGCATCTCGGGCGTGAGGATGCGGAAGCCGACCTTGCCGGCCGCGGGCACGTCCTCGAGGTAGTATGGCGACGCGTGCAGGAGCGCGTCGAGCGCGGCGGTCAGGCGGATTCCCTTTTGGCGCATCGCGGGGAAGCCGGCCTTGTCGATAATCTGCAGCGTGCCGAGGAGCGGCACCGAGCCGAGCACGTTGGTGTTGCTGTGCTGGTACCCGCGCGCACCGGCGGTAGGGCGGAACTCGGGGCTCATCTCAAAGCGCGTAGCCTTGTCGTTGGCCCACCAGCCAACGAGGCGGCGCCCGCCGTCGTCGAGGCCGTTGCGGATGTAGTAGCCGCCAACGGCACCGGGGCCCGCGTTGAGGTACCTTGGCGTCAGCCGTCTGGCAGCAGGCAAACTATCTCGAGGCTCCGAGCGCGCTGGAGCGCACGCCACTCACTTGTAGGTGCACCACACGGCAAAGTCGACACCCCAGTCGTGCAGCGACATCTCAATGTTGCCAGTGCCGTGCGCGAGGTCGAGGCCGAAGAGGGCGCCGATCTCGTGCGACTTCTTGCAGAGGGTCGCGACGTCAAACACCTGGCCGGTGTAGTACTGGATAATGGGCATCCAGACGAGAGCGATCTGGGGGTCAGCTTAGCTCCTTGACAAGGCAAAAGCTGCTGGATACTCACCTCGTCCTTGTTGTCCTCGAGCACCTTGAGAATGTCCTCCTGGCGGAAGTTGTCCTCGCCCTCGCGGGGCTCGAGGGCGATGATCGCATTGTCAATCTGCTCCTTGGAGAGCACGTCGCCATGCAGGCGAGGGTGGCAGTGCACGGCGTACTGCGAGCAGAGTCAGCCTAGTCCAAGAGTGTACATCTGTACATACCCAGTCGGAGGGGAAGGCGCCCTTCTCGATGACAATCTTCCAGCGCTTGGCGGTCGGCTTGTAGAAGGTGGTGAAGAGCGAGTGGAGGTTGCCAGTCAGGGTGCCCGAGTGAGCGACCTCGTCCTCCTGAGCGCCAACAAGTGTCGCGAGCGTCGAGAGGTAGTTCTCGTCCTGCGTCATCCAGTTGCGCTGGTACTTGTGGGCAAAGTGGCCCGTGACGGCGCTGCGGGTTAGTGGCCGACATCGCGGGTGGGGTGGACGTGGGGTGGAGACAGTTGATGGCTTGCACCATGTGGACCCACTGCGCCATCGGAATGGCCGAGGTCATGTCCATTGGTCGCAACAACCCCCAGCGCAGCCGCCAGATCATTGCTGGCGAGCAATGGACTGCCCGCGGCGTTGTGTAACGATGATCCAGAGGCGGGGCTCGGCACGGCCCGACCGCGGGATCCCCGGCAATGCCGCGGCTCCCCCGCATGTGACTGCCTATCTCGTATCGAGACGTGTATGCAGCACAGAGGTCCGGCCGGCTTTTTCAGCCTGCACGTATGTCTGCAGGGCTTTGGTACAGACCGATTCTCTCGAAAGTGTCCTACTCGGACGGAATGTTCTTTCTTCATGCCCCCCTCCACTTCAGAATCCGACGACACTCACCTCGTGCTCCAGGCGTCGAGCTCCTCCATGACGTGCTGGCGAGCACGCTTCGAGAGGAGACCGAGCGAGTTGCCGCAAAAGTAGATTGCCTCGCCGTCTGGGTGTCAGCTATGCATGCATGCATGCGCGCATGCCATCAGCCAGCTCGCGCTCGAGCTCACGGCACGGCGCGAGACGCGACTCACCGGCCTTGCCGCCGCACGCCTTGGTGCTGGGGATCTCGAACTCGGCGCGGGTCCAGTTGAGGGGGTCCTCGGCGTCCCACTGGGCGAGCTGCTCCTTGGTCGGGGGGTTGATCTTAGTCATTGCTGGGGGAGTTGTTGAAGAGGTGAAAGAGGTGTTGATGGAAAGGACAGAGCGACGGGGTTCAGGGCGTTATATATTATTGAACTTTCGGCCGGTGCCCCCACCCCACATGCAACAATCATAGTAACCGACTGACAGTGGAGGTTTCCCACGGTCGTGTTCAGATCCTTTTATTTCGGGGAGTGCCGCGTTGCAGCCGGCCCAACATTCCAACGATCCTCCTACTTTTCTTGGATATTCTTGCTCGCTATCATCACCCACCCACTCGCCGCTGCTTCTCGCGATCCCATCCCCCACCCCCTCCCCCACGCCTACCGCGCCCACAGACACACCTCCACCCCCTAGGCAACTGAAAAAAAAAAAGTTTCCTAGAAAACCCATCGACTCTCCACTCCCCTTTTCACCACCTCCCCCTCCCGCTCCTCGACACACGCAATGTCGTCCCTCACCGTCGGCACCCGCAAGTCCAACCTTGCTCTTGTCCAGACAGGGCACGTCGCCGATGCGCTTGCGGCTGCCAACCCGGGTGTCTCGTTCCCCATCATGGACATGACCACCGTCGGCGACCGCAACCAGACCACCCCCCTCCACCTCCTTGCCCCCTACAACTCGAGCCAGCCCGCCAAGTCGCTCTGGACTGACGAGCTCGAGGCTGCTCTTCTCGACGGTCGTATGGACCTCCTTGTTCACTCGTGCAAGGACGTCCCCACCGTCCTCCGCGACGGCTGCGAGATCGCCGCTCTCCTTGAGCGCCACGACCCCCGCGATGCCCTGGTTGTCAAGCAGGGCCTCCCGTACAAGTCGCTCGACGATCTCCCCGCTGGCTCGGTCATCGGTACCGGCTCTGTCCGCCGCATTGCCCAGCTCCGTCGCGCCTACCCCCAGCTCCAGTTTGACGACATGGTGAGTCAGCGTGTGCCGGTGGCTGCGGCACAGTGGGACGAGGCGAGGATCATGTGGGCGACGCAGGGAGCCAATACGCTACCGGCTATTTCTGTCCGACAACGGAAATGTCTGCCAGAGACGCGATGTCCTCCTTTTCCTCCCTGCTGAATCACACTAACATCCCAGCGCGGAAACCTCAACACCCGCTTGGCCAAGCTCGATGCCCCCAACTCGCCGTTCGCTGCGCTCATCCTCGCCGTCTCGGGCATGACCCGTGTCGGCATGGCCGACCGTATCACTGCTCCCCTCGGCTACCCGGCACTGATGCACGCCGTTGGCCAGGGTGCGCTCGCGGTTGAGATTCGCAGCGGAGACGTCAAGACCCGTGCCGCGCTCACACCAGTGGGCCACTGGCAGACCGAGTGGCGCGTCGGTGCCGAGCGTGGATTGCTGCGTGTCCTCGAGGGCGGCTGCTCCGTCCCCGTTGGTGTCGAGACTACCCTCACCGAGCTTGCCGACGACGACGCCAGCACCTCGCACTACCCCGCCGACACCTTTGCTCCCCTCACCCCCACCTCTCCTGTCCTCCACTTCTCGGGTCTCACCGCTGGCGCGTTCCCGGCCAACAACACCGAGCTCCCGGCGCTCCGCAGCCGCAAGGCCCGCCTCGAGCTCAAGGCGTGTGTGACTTCGACCGACGGCAAGCGCCACGTTCTCTACGAGCCCAAGGGCGTCGTTGTCTCGTCATATTGCGAGGCCCAGCGCTGGGGTGAGGACTGCGCACGCGAGCTCCGCAGGCTTGGCGCTTCGGCCGTCCTCGACGAGATCAACGCCCAGCGGAAGGCGCGCGAGGCCGAGACCCACGCCGCGGCGGTCAAGGCCGCTGCTGAACACGCGGCCCAGCAGCAGCAGCAGGCTACTGCTTAGAGGAAGAAAATGTAGTTGTCTCGAGTAGAGGACCGAGACGGGGCGAACACTGTGGCTGCGGTGCGCCGAGTGCTTGTTTCTCGGATTCGGGGAGGTGTAGGCTGTGTGTGGCCGCCGCTGGAGCTGAAGGCTGGGTGGCTGCTGAGGCTGCGGAATATACGTCTACATTGCATTGTGTTATAGTCTTGGGTTGGATGTACATGGACTCCTTTCAGCGAACGACGGCACGGTCGACCATTGCGAGCAGATTGAGCAGAGCAAAGGAATCGAAACGTCGAGCTGCTGGATGTCAGGGATTTCCACGCGGCTACCACGATTTCAGGGACGCCGGGACTGGGCAGAAAGATGAAACCAGGAGGCGGGATCAAATTCTAGACGCAGGGACAAGGCCCACAGGCGCGTCCAAGGCGCGGGGGGGGGGGCAGGCCGGGCAGGGAAGCCACGTCTTTGCTGCTGGTGCTGGCTGGGCTGGGCTAGCTGGGCTGGGCTGTCCCCGCGTGCCCCTTTCCTGCCTCTGCTCTCGTCGTTGCTGTCCTCGTCCTTGTCGTCGACGTCCTCCTCCTCCTCCTCCCTTCGTCTCCATCACACTTCCATAACAACAACAACAACAACTCACCCTCTTTTCGTCACTCCCCCTCCTTACTCATTCAATCATGTCTGGCGAGATCGGTATCGCAAAGTACGTCCCCACTCACACACGCTGTCCCATACCACAGCTGACACCATCCACAGCCTCCCCAACCAGGTTCGTACTCTCAATCGCTCTGCAGCGCGCCGCCGCCTCAAGTCCCTCCACCACCACACCTGCTAACCTGTCCAGAGGCACAAGATTGTCAACCAGCGCGGCTCGCACTTCACCATCATGGTCGTCGGTACGTTGCCCCCCATCTCTTCCTCCCCTTCTCCCGCTCACGAAAACAGGCGAGTCGGGCCTTGGCAAGACTACCCTCATCAATACCCTCTTCGCTACCGAGATCTGTGCCATGAGGAACTACCGTCAGCGGTGAGTAAGAGCTCCTCACCCCGTGCAGCAACATCCTTCCCCGATAGTCCGAGAACGGTTGCCTCGGGTCGTGAACGAAACGATGGCCCGAGAGCGACAGGAAGACCCGTGCGCGCGGCGCGTTTCTGACATCAAACTTGTGCGCGCGCGTGCGCGCGTCGTAGAATGCCACGCCGTTGATTCTGCCTGCGCTACACGTCCTAGACCTGCTCCCATGCCGCAGGCCGTTCGTCCCGCGGCGCGCGGCCTGCCCCCATGCGCGCATCGACGCCGAGCGCGGTTGACATTGTCGCATCCTCCCCCTGTGCACAGACCGCCTCCTTTTCTCGGCCCATCTCACCTCCCGCATCCGCTGACACCATCAGCTTTGCCAAGCAGCTCGACAAGACCACCGAGGTCGAGATCCTCAAGGCCGACCTCGAGGAGCGCGGCTTCAACATCAAGCTCACCGTCATTGACACCCCCGGCTTTGGCGACTATGTCAACAACCGCGACTCGTGGACCCCCATCGTCGACTTTATCGACGACCAGCACGAGAGCTACATGCGCCAGGAGCAGCAGCCCCTCCGTACCGACAAGCAGGACCTCCGTGTGCACGCCTGCCTCTACTTTATCCGCCCCTCGGGCACTACGTGAGTTAACAGTCAACGATTATTCCTAACTCTCCAGCCTCAAGCCCCTTGACATTGAGGTCATGAAGAAGCTCGGCTCGCGCGTCAACCTCATCCCTGTCATTGCCAAGGCCGACACCATGACCCCCGAGGAGATCATCTCGTTCAAGCAGCGCGTGCGCGAGATCATCGCCGCCCAGGGCATCAAGGTCTACCTTCCCCCCATCGACGAGGACGACGAGGCCGCCGCCGAGAACGCCCGCCACATGCAGGCCGTCATGCCCTTCTCCGTCATTGGCTCGATCGACGACGTCAACACCGCGGACGGCCGCCAGGTCAAGGGCCGCCAGTACCTCTGGGGTGTTGCCGAGGTCGAGAACGAGGACCACTGCGACTTTAAGAAGCTCCGCTCGCTCCTCATTCGCACCTACATGCTCGACCTCATCTCGTCGACCGAGGAGACCCACTACGAGAACTACCGTCTGCAGCAGATGGAGACCCGCAAGTTTGGCGAGCCCAAGGTCAAGAAGCTCGACAACCCCAAGTTCAAGGAGGAGGAGGAGGCCCTTCGCAAGCGCTTCACCGAGCAGGTCAAGCTCGAGGAGGCCCGTTTCCGCCAGTGGGAGCAGCACGTGAGTACCAAATGCAGAGACCCGGACCCTCACATTCACTCGCTGACCGCCAGCTTATCGCCGAGCGCGACCGCCTCAACAAGGACCTCGAGCAGGCCCACTCGTCGATCAAGGCGCTCGAGGGCGAGATCGACAACATGGCCGCGT
The DNA here is from genome assembly GCA_002973495.1 of Apiotrichum akiyoshidainum. Taxonomy (NCBI): domain Eukaryota; kingdom Fungi; phylum Basidiomycota; class Tremellomycetes; order Trichosporonales; family Trichosporonaceae; genus Apiotrichum; species Apiotrichum akiyoshidainum. Next base: position 9,473 of record PQXP01000564.1, read on the forward strand.
ACCACCGCCAGGGCGGCACCGTTCGCCGCTAAACGGCGCAGCTCTGTTTGCTGTCTCCGTTACCGCCGGTGCACCCGCCTACACCTGCGCCGCGCGGTTGTTGTTCATGACCACCTCACGCCTCGTAACCTCGTAAACTGAATACCGCTCCGTCGTTCTTCCCCCTTTTCTTCCTTTTTTTCTCTCGCGGGTCCTTTCCTTAACAATCTTGCCTTCTTTGCCCCCTCCCCCTCTCGTTTCCTTCTTCTCGTTACGAAATGCACGGCGCGCACACCCACGCGCCAGCTAATGGCTCGTCAAGTAGCCGTATTGTCCGATAGTTATACCCAGGATGAAACAGTGCCAGAACCGGAGGAAGCTGTCCTCGAGGCGTGTCAGTGGTTTTTGGAGGTAATTTCAGCTGCACAGAGAGCATCTACTCGTCCCGTTCTTGCAGCGTATCAAGATTCTGCTGACTCGGTGATCCTCATCGGTTGCAAGAGGTTGTGGTTCGGCTGCCACATGCTGAGCGTTGGGCGGGAAAAGTGGCGGGCTCAGGCACCGACCCAGAGGCACACCTAGTCCCAGAGGCACGCTTCAGTGGTGCCGTTCGAGTCGTCTGTTTCTCGTTCTCCCTCTTCAAAGAGATAAACAACTTCAGAACCGCCCATCACACTCCTGCATCCCTCATAATCTATCGCTCCATCACCGTGGCGCAGCTGACCCCTCTTACCGCCTCTCCCACTCTTGCACTAACTCCTGCCCCCATTCGCGGCGCCCAACTCGTCGTAGCTCGGTTGCGCCGTTTCCATCACAGCTGCAACGTTCCCACGGAGTTTGCCACCCACTTGGCTGGTCTCACCTCCTCTCACCTCAACTTCTGATCCCCGCACAATGGACATCGACAGCGACCCGGCTGCCGGCACGCAGACCGAGATTGTCGCCGGCCTCCCCGTGTCCGTCTGGTCGCGCATCTTTGTGCACTACCTCGACGCGGTCAACGAATGTAAGCGAGAGACAACATCCTGATTCCATCTCACCACAGACACCGTCATGGCCTCTAAGATCAGCGGTGCCCTTGTCCCGCTCCTTGTCTCACGCCGCCTGCTGCGCGTCGCTGTCGAGGCACTGTATGCCGGCCCGACAGTGCCGCACGCCTGCCTGGACGCATTCCATCGCGCCGTGGGGAGGAACGCCGACGTCCTCGCAGCAGCCATGGATACGGACGAGCACGAGCCAGTCCCGGTCGCCCACCGCCGCGCGGCGCTTGTTCGCAGCCTGCGCACGTCTCACCTGCTGCTTAGCGACTTCAACGACAGGACCACGTCGCCAAAGTCGCTGAAGCGCTGGGGCCACGGGCTAGTCCACCGCAGTCTCCCGCGGCTGCTGGCCAAGCTCGACCTGGAGAATCTGTGGCTCCCCGTCGTGATCATGAACGGCGCGGACGCGCACGTGCTGCTCGCAGCTCTGGAACGCGCGCGTGTCCGGGGCAAGCTGCGCCTCGAGCTCACCATGGCTCCGAGCTCGCACTGCTACCACGACGTGCTCTGGGAGGACGGCACAGAGGCGTACTTCGACGCCACCCGCGAGGGGGCGGCGACTGAAAAGCCGCAAGTGCCGCTAGACCTGCGCGAGCGACAGCTCCGTGCACACCGGTCCATTGTCACGGACGCCCTGCGCAGCTTTACGGCTGCCATCGACGGGCGCATCGCTGCTCCGCCCCCGCCGCTCCTCGCGCCCCGCACGGTCGAACAGGTGGAGGCATTCCGGCAGACCCATGGGGGCGGAACATATGCCCAGTGGGTCAACGCGTGCATTGAAGACGAGCGCGCGCGGCGCGAAGACATCAGCAGCACGTCGTTACGAGATGTGGCCCAAGGGCGCACGGCAATGCTCAACGTCGCGATGGGGCGGCTCGAGCTGGACCCGGCGCTGCAGAGGGAAAATGAGACGCAGAGGGCGAAGAAGAAGAGGAAAACAGATGAGCAGAAGAGGATGCTTGCCGAGGAGGACGAGACCAACCCGGACGTCATGTCAGAAGACTGGGAAGATTCGGGCGAGGAGGCGGACACGAAACCGATGCCGGAGGGCATTGTGCAGCTCCCCACCGACGTCGCCATTCCAGAGTTCTACCCTCCGACAGCCGACACCGACCCGTTGGGAATGGCGTACCGGGACTACATGGCAGCGGCCGAGCTTCTCCTCGCGCGGTCGGGCGAGGTCTGGGATAACCTGCCGACTGATTTCGGCCTCGGCCAGAACTGGAAACAGGATTGGAAAGCTGTGAAGAGACGGCAAAGGTCAAAAGCCAGTCGGGCAGTGCTGAAGTACCTGGGTTCCGAGTTGTGCAAGACGATCCCAATCCCATCCAACGTGCAGAACAAGGACCCCAGTTCGGCAGCTGAGATTGTGGACAAGTACCTAGCCCCCGAGAACCGGGCCGCAGCCCACCGGCTGTGTGCGGCCAAGTTCCAGCAGTCAATGGCCGAGATACGGATGGACGAGAAGCGACGCCGCGGAACGGTGTGGAAGAAGCGTTCCTGGTTTGGAGCGACACCGAAGATGAATGCAGAGGACAAGGCGAAGAAGATGGTACGTCTCTGCGGGTGCATTGCATGGAGCTGACCAATCCTCAGACGGAACTAGGCATTGTTGAGGCTGTCGACAACTATTTCACGCATTGTGCACTGGTCAGCATCCCGCACAACAAGGCCTCGCTCGGCGAGATGGATCGACAGTATGACCTGGGACTGGCGTATGTTCCAGGCATGGTGTACATGGAGGAGCTATCGCTCAACGGCATCTTTGAGCAAGTGAGAATGGACATTAGCGCAGAAAGAGACCACCAAGCGGCCAACTCCACCTTCCAGTCACCGCCGAATGAGCAGGGCAGAGAGTACGTTAGTCTGAAACGCTCAGTGGCGGATCCAGCGATCGGCCTAGCGACAACGTATGAGGTTGCTGTGCCTGTAGAGGACTTGGACAATTGGGCCGCATCGAAGGCGGGGCTCACACAAGCACACCCTATCGTCGCCTCCGCGCCAGAGCCTGACCCCAAGCCCGAGCCCGAGCCCGAGCCCAAGTGGGCCCTGCCAAAGAGTTGGCCCGAACGGGAGCGTGACACTGCCCGCGTGAAGGCCTTCTTCCAGCGTACACTCCGTGGCCAAGAGGTAGTCATGGATGAGCTCGATAATGATCCGGTCGTCCCCGATTCGGACGCGGCAAACGGGCCTTCCCCTGCACATGGTGATATCCGCATCACACTCGACAACTTGGGCATGCCCCAGCGCACTCTTCCCCCTGTCCTGATTCGGCCAGAGAATCCTAACCCGCGCTTGCTGCCCGTCACCTCTGGTGGGACCGCAATAGAGCCAGAATGTTGGCTCGCTTCCATCATCCCCGTCATACCCCGTGGCACCCTTCTCCCGCTCCTTTACAACGACATTGGCGTCCTGTTGGCGAGTATCTTGGGACCATACCTCGGAGACGCGCTGTCCACCTGTGGGGCGCGCGCAATCAGCCTCGTTGCCGAGGACCCCATTGCACAGCGCGTACTCACCGGCGAGCTGTGGGAGCGCCTCGACGCACCGCATATCCGCGTCCGTTTGCCAGTCACGGTCCATCCACTTGGCGTATTCCGCCACCGCGCCGACGAGAACGTAGTGCTCAAAAAGGTCGATCCGCGCTACCACGTCGACTCCGATGCATTGTTCGGCATCCGCGTCAAGGTCCACCCCAACACCAACATGTTCGAGCGCGAGACGGACAGAAAGTACAACGACGACGCCGCAATGAGCTCCCCGGCAGTCTGGATGCCAAAGTGCGCGAGCACGTCCTCGTGCCATGGCGCGAGCGGGACGCCGTTGGCCGCGCATGTCAGGACTGACGTGACGGCCGCCTTACCCAGCGCCCACCCGCTGCCCTCGTCGCCGAGCAGCGGGCCCCACCCGCCGCTGCGGCCGACATGCTGCAGCTCCGGGGTGCCCCGCCAGAGCAGCCCGTTCGAGCCGGCGCAGGAGATGAGCGTGACGCACTCGCGCACGGCAGCGTGGGCCGGGCCGTACAGCGGCGAGGTGAGGAGCGCGGCGTCGCCCGTCAACCGCACGTCGGCGCCCGGGGGGCAGAGCGCGGACAGCGGTGCGAAGAGCAGCTCATAGTCTGTCCCTTATACACA
>PQXP01000591.1:0-5000 GCA_002973495.1 Apiotrichum akiyoshidainum
CCCCCCCCCCCCCCCCCTTGTCCTGTTCCTCGGCTCCTCGGTGGCTTCCGGTGTGCGCGTAATGTAGGGCTGCAATTCTGCCTTTGCCTTTCCTTCCGGCTGTCTGGGCCATTGCTACTCGTACCACAAGGTACTGCCGTCCCCCCCTACCTGCGGTCCGGGACGAGGGGGGGCGGCAGGCTCTCGCAATCTCCGAACAGTGTAACAGATCAAGCCTTGCATCTCGCCAGCACCCCGCACCTGGGCACGAGGTGGTGCATGTGGGTCAGATCTCGGTATCTGTGCGGCCATGGGCCTGATCGCGTTCGCGCGCTCTTGGGCAGAGGGTTTTTGTTGTCCTCTGTCTGCATGCCTTTGATTTAGGCTCCGACATCATGGCAGTGGAGCCACAGAGACCCCGTATCTTGGCAGCATGCGCATCTCATCCCAGGCCGGCAGTCTCATGTTTTTAATAAACTCTCTTAATAGCCATGTTCTTTCCTCTCCTCTGGAAGCCGCCTCTCTGGATTCCTGCTTGTGTCAGAGTGGTTCACTGGAGCATCCGGGATCCAGTTCGGTTACAGACGGCTGCGAGGGTCAACAACGAGAGTCTCCATTGAGCATAGCACGTGATGAGGCAAAGCACCACAAAGAGGGGGGCCTGGACCAGCCAGCATAAGCAGCGAGTGGTGCGACTTGCATCATCATCCAGAGCAGCTCGACATCCAGACATGCATGGACGACGACTAACCCGCCCTGGGTGCGTCACATGGAACTAACAGAGAGAGGAAAGTGCAGAGAGAGGCGGGCCGGGACATATGCGCGCAGGCAGCGGCGGCAACATGTGGGCTGATGTTGTTTGGGCCGTTCCTTACGGTCCGTTCCTCGCAACAACTCCTGGTATCCTCGTTTCGTGTTGCCAGCGAGAGAGAGAGAGAGAGAGAGAGAGAGAAAATAGAGGTGGAAAGCGAGCAACCATCTCGACAGTAGTCCAGCCCCTATCCCCCCTACCAAAGCAAGGCAGCAGATCGCGGATCTTACCGCCGGGCTGCGTCGGGTTCCCGGAACCCAACTGTCCGGGAAACTGGGAACCAGCCTAGCGACTGACACGCTTGTTCCTCCCCTGCTCCACATTGTCCCACGCTATCCGCAGCAGAATGTGCATTACCATGGCAGCATTGTGCCCCAGATCGTCATGCAGCAGCAAACTATACAGAGCGTGCGACACCCGTGGTATCCCTTGAGGGACCAGAGTCCCCCGTGAGTTCGGTTACCGGCCGTCCAGGTGACAAACATGCAGCAGAGGTGGTGCACGCAATCTGGTCGACGAAACGCCTTGGGAAAACCGAGAACCTGGGTTGTATCCGGCCAGGGGCCGGGAGGGAGGTAGGCAAACACACAGCAGCAGCAGCGACAGTGGCAGTCCGTCAGTTGCCAACCGGAACATTGGGATCATCTGCGTCTCGCATTGCATACCAGAGGACGCACACTTGGGGGTATGAGACACCTTGAACAGAACAAGAGCAGGCCAATTGATGCTGTTTCTGGTTGTGGGTTACGCGAATTCCAGCAGCTGGAACAAACTCAAATGACATGTGGGGCAGCGGCCAGAGTCTGGCGGTCGGAAGGCAACAAAGTATGGAGAGGAGAAACCACGAATATCGAACAAGTTGGTCTCTGAAGAGCTGAGCTAGCTCAGCCGGGCAAGCGAAGATGCACCGCGCAGGCAAGGGAAAACAAGGTTGAACTTTAGCTCCAAACTTGTCCCGTGTTGCGAGAGCGCCAGTAACCGCCAACAAGAGCAGCGACGAGTATCAACTTTGGCTCTGAGTCCGAGAGCTCCGACGGTAGAGTATTCCCCAGAATGTGAGATCCCCTAATGTAATTGAACGCACGTTAGAGTCATGCTGTGTCCTTGGCTGAAACCCTGCCGGCTAGGCTAGCCTGCCTCTCCAGCGGTGGAGTCGGGAAACGTGGTCGTCCCATTGCGTCGTCCGTTGCTAACGAGGCGACATGCAAGGCATGCAAACACACCGAGGCTCATGAGTCATGCGTTCCAGGGCACGGTCGTTCCCGAAAGCATTCAGTGAGGGAAGATGGTCCTAAGTGTCCTGCGCTACCAGCACCACTCCTGTGCTGCCTCCTTTTCTGTCAGTTTTTTTTTTTTTTTCTTCTCCCTCCTCTTCTTCGTGGAGTTCAGTGCTCTGGCTCTGCTTACGCAGAATGCATCTTGAGCGCAACCACTTATGGTCCGAGAGCCAACGTCACCACGACTGATGACCTTGGACAAGCTCTAAACCAAAAGCCGGTTCACAGGTCCCAGATCTGGTCTATAAAGTGTCGATTGCATGAATCTAATGTTTTCCCGGCGAGGTCCCATCACCGATTGGAAGCACGAGGACCCTCCTTCGTCATGTTGCTCCTGTCCAGCAGCCAAGTCATGATGACCCAGTTGCTCGATGGAAAGTGGACGGCTGCCTGCTGCCGCACGGGAGGGACGGGCGGCAACTCAAGGCGATTAGCATGCATATTGGATAGGGGCCTGGCTCAAGTGGCCGTCCGCCACCGCCCCGCTCAGCGCAGCGCGGCCCCCGGACCCACTCTTCGTCTCAGCTGGGACCACTTGTGGCTTGCTTGCTTCTCTGCCTCTGCACGGCACTGCTGCCGTCCTCGGCACACCGGCACCAGCTGGGAAAGTTGGTGGCCACCAACAACGACGGCTCTCCGAAGCCGGGGCAAACGTGGCCCAGCTTGGGTGACGACAGGTCTGAGCGGGCCGCCGGGTGTGGGCAGGGCACTAACGCCCGACCAACCTACCGATCTGCCAACCGCACGCAAACAGCAGGAGCGGGGTCCGGGACCGGGCAGTTATGCGGCGAGATCGAACACGGGGGTCCGTAGTTGAGGACTTGTTCTTGTTCATTGCGTTCATTGCGTTCATTTCATTGCGTGGACCGTGCCGATAAAAGCAAGATTTAAGATCTTGCCCGACAGGCCGTTCCTGCGGTGTTCCCGGAAGGCAGACTCTGTGCCGTACACATGAAGTGGAGTATGAGTATATCGTATCATTTCATGCCCATTCTTTGGCGGAGCACCGTCTTCATCCTGCCGTACCGGGAGGACAGGCTCGGGCACATTCATCATCAACAGCCACCCACCGCACAGCGCGCGTTACAGAATAGGTTTTTTGTGCCGTCTCGTGTCGGCTGGTTTGCACGCCGAAGAAGACAAGGTTCTGCATTCCCTGCCGTCGGGAAATTCCTGCAAAGCTACGCTGTGATGTGCTGGGCAAACGCCATCGCGGTTGCGATAGCACTGGAGAGCATCCCCGATACCCGCAGAACATGAGAGCAACCCGGAAGTGCCGGCTCCAGAGGGGTGGTGCTACGACCAACTGCAGTCTTTCTGCTGCTGTCGCCTTCTTCCTGTCAGAAGGGCGATATCCTGACTTCTTTGGCCGATCCGGGCCATTGTGAATTGAAACCCGGGATGAGGCGACTTCGCGCAGAGGGACCAGTGTCTTGAGCCATACTTTTGGCCCTCGTCATCGGAAGTTGAGGGGCCACCGCCCCGCCACACCCGCCGCCACCCCGCCACGTCCGCCGCCACCCCTCTGCACGCTTGTTAAAGTATCTTTGAGGCTGTGCGTGTGGCTCGACTGCGGTCCTGACCCGGCCGGCCTGACCTGCGGCGTCACGCGGGTCAACTCCGGGACCTCACTGGGCCACTATCATTTCCAAACACGCGGATAGCGAGTGCTTTTGCGCTTTTGTGCACACATTGTGTGGCCAGTATGCATGGGGAGCAATCGGCTCGGAGCTCGTCTCTGGCTCCCTCGGTTCCCGAGCCTCGGACTCGGTCGTCTACAAACATACGGAAGCGAATGACAAGGACTTTGTGATGTGAAACTGTAAAAGACAGAGCCACAACATCCTTCCGTATCCCACGGAGGCAACACGGTTGCATCCCAACGAAGACTCCCACCCAGAGAGAATTAGACAACAGATAGAGGATGAGTTTCGGACCGCCTGCGCCGCAGTGTGCAAACCACGGTCCAAACATGGTCGTGTGCTCCTGACCTTGTGTCGGGTGATTTCGATCTGGCGCCAAACGCTCTCGGCCACTTCGCCGGGGATGTCACGAGACGCTGCCTGCCCTTTGTGCACGGTGCGGATTGTGGAATTGATGTGCGGCGGCGGACGGCAAGAACGGCACGCCATGCTGCCTCAGTTACGGCGAAGGCGGCGTCAATAGGGATGAATCCAGTGGAAACGCCACATGACTGACATAACATGATCTCCTTCCGAGATGAGCGCCGCCGCACACGCCGTGGTCGCCTGGGACTGGGACGGCGCCTCTCTTCCTGGAAACCTTTCCTCCTGCGCTTCAGGATTGGGGGTAAGCGCCAGGATTCCTGGCGAGCATGGCGAGACGAGGCCAGACTTCCTGAATCCTGGCGCGTTTCGTAAAAGGCCTCAACATCCCGAAGGGGGCAATCGCAGGGGACCCAAATGGCCGTCTGGCTTGAAGACGGCAATCTCATGCATTGTTGCAGCCTCTAGCCTCTGTTGATTGTCCACACGACACTTTGTGGCGGCCCGGCCACACCTTCCATGCCCACACCTGGCATGCTGGGTCGCCTCTTCCTTCTGTCCACAGTACCCGTTGACCCTGAGGCTTCTCCCTGCCGATAGCCTCGGTTCAAAAGGCTGTCCCACAAACGACTTTGGGAGATGCATGCCACCCATGAACCCCCTCCTCATCCCTGCGGCGCACAATCTGCTCGTGTTCCTGCACGCCACAATCCATGGCTCACCGAGGCGAGACCGGACCAACTGCGCCTGTGGTCCGTGCTCTTGCATATCAGGACACGACGTCAGCGACGCGCCCGACCGTTGTCCACTCCAGCCGCCACCCCCACCGCTGGCGCAGCATCTGGTCCTTGGGCGGCAATCCGTCCTGACGTTGCCGCGAAGGGCGCCTAGGTCGTCCGTGCTCAAGTCGCAGCACACGTGCGCCTT
>PQXP01000410.1:0-22647 GCA_002973495.1 Apiotrichum akiyoshidainum
CACCATGGCCGTGCCCGCCGGCGCCACGCCGCCGCCGGGCGTGCTCGCGCTCCTCGAGCAGCAGCGCGCGCAGGGCTACGGCGCGCGCGTGCGCGTGCTGCTCGTGTGCCCCAAGGCCATCTCCAAGCTCTCGGTCGAGCGCAGGCAGTGCACGTCGCGCTTCAAGGCCGCGCTCGACTTTGTGCTGAACCGCTCGGGCGCCGACGCGCCGGCCCTGTCGCCTGGTGAGTAGCTGTGCAGAGTCTAGTGTGGCAGTGCAGTGGGCGCTGACGGCAGAATGGGTGTACATGTTCTCGCTCCGGCCCGCAGTGTGGGATGTCCCGTGGGCCGAGCTCTGCGGCGAGCTGCGGCAGGCCATAAAGCACATGGCGGCCCTCGAGAGGAAGGGCAGGAATAGCGGACGCCGCGTCGCTGCCGGTGCTGCTGGTGCTGGTGCTGGTGCTGGTGCTGGTGCTGGTGCTGGTGCTGGCGCAGGCGCGCGCACGGGGGCCAGGACGGGGCTGCAGCGGAAGCCCGGGTTCGGACCGCGGTCGCCCGCCCCTTGAGACGGCAGTGCTGGAGCTGGCGCACGAGAGGATGCAGCGGCACAGGGGCCGCAAGGACCACGGCCCCAAGCGAGCTGGGGGACCAGGACGAGGCGGGGCAGCCATGGACCCGCCCGCCAGAGAGGAGTGTCGGTAGCATATCATCACCCATTGCATCGTTGCACCTGCACTTGTACGCGCCCGGCGCTGCCACTCGCTGCCGTCGGCTTGCTTCGTCGACGGGCACTCTTCACTTCCAAAACGTGCATTCGAGTGTGGTACTTCTATATTCGCTGACCGAGATTACTACTCACCGCTCGACGACACCGACGCGGCTCTAGAACTTGGAAATGTCGCGGCCAAACAGGCCGCGCTTGACCCAGTCGAGCATGAGCATGAAGCGCGAGCGCACGCTGGCCTGCTCGGACCAGTAGATGGAGCGCCACGCGTACATGCCGATGAGGCCGCCGACGATGCTGAAGCCGTAGTAGTCGAACACGGCCGAGTTGCCAACGTACGCGAGCGAGCCGAGGTGCTTGTACTTGAACGGCGAGAAGAAGGCGGCGGCGTCGGTCTGCGCGGGCTCGGTGCCCTGCGCATTCAGTTTCGCCTCGGCCTTGAGGAGCTTGCCAATGTACTCGCCCTGCTGACTAGCCACCTGGGCAGTGGGCGGCAGCGTCGTGTTCTGGTTTGACAACTTGACGAACAGCTCGGCAATCTCGTTCAGGCGCAGCGTGCCGTCCTTGTCGGTGTCCGTGTCGTGGAACACGTCCTTGCTGGAAATGAGTTAGCAGCTGGGGCAGAGTCGTGACCCCCGACTTACATCTGCTCGAGCTGTGTGCTCGCGAGCGTGTACTTCTTGCGCAGGTAGCCCGCCATCTTCTGCCACTCGTTGTAGTCGAGCTTGCCGTCCTTGTTCGTGTCAAACTTTTCCCAGAGCGAGAGCAGGTCGTTGAGCATGTTGAGGTGGATCTGCTGTCAGCCATAGATATGAAGCGTTCTCGTACAGTGGCAGCGTCGCCGATCGCGTAGATGGTGCCGGCGGGAGCGCCCTCGACGCGCAGGTAGCCGTCGACCTGGACCGCTTTGGAGTGGTACTGGTTCGGGAGCTCCTCGACCATGCGCTTCGTGAACGGCTGCATCGCTGGGGTCAGCGTGAACGTGTACCGCTGAGCTCACCAATACCGGTGCTCCAGACGGTGAGGCCCGAGGGGATCTCGGTGCGGATGGTCTTTCCCTCGGGACCCTTGCTGGTAATGACAACCGAGCCAGGCGTGACCTCGCCGACACTGGCGTCAATACTATCTCCACGAGCAGCACATACCGAGCGTTGGTGTGCACAGTGACCTTTGAGCGCTTGAAGCGCTTCTCGGCAAACTGCGAGATCTTCTCCGAGTACGTGTTGAGGATGTGGTCGCGGGACTGGATAATAGAGACGGTAATGTCCTCCTGGAGGACGCGGGGGTACTGTGATGGTCAGTCGCCGTCTCCGTCACCGAGGCACTCGGCGGGACATGTGTCCCGGTGGTGTCCCGTGGATTCTGGGTCCGCTGCTCACGTAGTCAAGGACGTCCTCTTCGAGCATGTCGGCGAGTTCGGCTGCAATCTCAACGCCGGTGGGGCCGCCACCGCAAACAACAAACGAGAGGAGACGCTTGCGCTCCTCGGGGCTGGTGGTCGGGAGCGCGGCGGTCTCCAGGTTGCCTGTTGTTAGAGGATTGTCTGCCGGTAGTACGCACTCATGACCCTGCGGCGGATGGCCTGGGCGTCGGGGATGGTCTTGAGCTGGAAGCAGTTTTCGAGGCCGCGGACGCCGTGGTCGTTGGAGCGTGAGCCGACGGCAACAATGAGCTTGTCGTACGGGACATAGGCCCTGGTGACGCTGTCGCCGTTCGAGATCTCGACCTCGACGAGCTGCTCAGCCATGCAAACGTCGACAGCCTTGCCATGGAGGAAGTGACCACGGACACGATAGATCAGACGACGGAGAGGCTCAACGAGCGTGCGGGGCTCAACAGTACCGACACAGGCCGAGGGCAGCAACGGCGTAAAGCAAAAGTAATTTTCAGGAGCGACAACGGTGACCCTGTACTGGTCCTTTGGCAGGTTCTTGAGAATGTTGATCGCCTGTACGTGTCAGCGCAATGCCAAGGAGTGCCAAGCAAAGGAGCACAGGGTGGTAGAAGTGTGCCCCATTCTCGCACGGTCAATGGAACACTCACACCCCAGCCGCCACCGAGAATGACGATGCGGGGCTTGTCCTTGAGGGCACGGATCTCGGCGTCCTGGTTCTCGTCGAGATTGGCTTCGATGATGGGAAGCTTCTTGGGGCCGCCGAGACGGGGAGAGATAGCGAGGGGGTTGAGGTCGTTGCACTGTTCGAGGTGGCGCTTCGAGTAAGTGAACATGTCGTGACCGAGGACGACGCCGACGACGATGCCGACGCCGAAAACGCTGACGAGGATTAGACGGAGGATGCTGGCGAGCCAAGGGTGGTTGATCGCAAACGTCTCGGGGATGAAGCCATTGCGGGCAAATGACCATTTGGAGCGCGAGAGCAGGGGCAGAAGATCAGTAACATGGGAGCGAGGAGCAGGAGCCGGAGTAGGACGCTTGGATGGCGACGAGAAGAACGAGGGTGGGAGGGCGTTGACGCGGGAGGTGGTAAACGACCTTGCAAAGACGAGGGAAATGGGAGCAGCAGACGGCCGGGCTGCGCGCATGAGGGCGCTGCCGCCGTGTCGTAGAATGCCTCCTGTGATGGAGAGCATTGCGTTTATGGACAAAAAGTGGTGGGTGATGGATGGAGAAGAGACCAAAGTACGACTCACTTGTCCCAAATCACTTGTCTCTGGGTCGTGGTCGTCGTGGTCGTCGTCGTTATCGATCACTGGCTTCTGGACACTATGCGACATACGCAGACAAGGCCCAGTAAATGATCTTACGTCACACACTGTCCCGAGGCGGACTCTGGCCACTGTCCGCTTCCACGTGTCAGCGGACATTTTGCCTCCGCTTTCCCCCATGTGTAAAAATAGCACGGTATTAGGACTTGGGAACTGCGTAGTCCCCAGAATGATTAGAAGCGTTTCTAATCCAGTTTGTAATGGGTTCTAAAAGTTTTTTTCTTTTGCAGATCAGGAACGGAGAGGAACGAGGGCGGCCGTGGGATCCTGACCTGTTTGTCTCCGCATGCGATGCAGCCGCGCAGCCGGCCATGGCCGATATGGCAGTGCCAGGTCCACAGCCCGCGGGCAGCGGGTCCTCGGCCTCGGCGCCAACCCCTCCCCTGTGTCGAGCACATGTCCGGCATCCGCGGTTGAACACTTCGGCGGCCGGGTCCCACCTGGCCACCCGGATGTGCCAGGGACGAGGAACAAGGAAATGGTGCTGCGCGTGCCGCCGCCGCCGCCCGGCGCGCTGCTTCTTGGCATGCTGGCATGTGCATCCGGAAGGGGAGACGACAGACGGCTCGTGGCTGCGGACGGGGCACGCACTGCGCACTGAACAATCTGCTGGCCCGTGTTGGCTGGAGCAAGAAACTTTGACCTGTTTGGGAAAGTGGCTTCCGTGGGCTACTGCGACTTTATCTTTAGCACCCAGCCAGTGCAAAGGGACCACCACCCCCCATCTTGTGCAGACGCCACCCCCCCCCCCCACCCCCCCCGCCCCTTCGGATGGGGATATTTTCCTCCCCCACCCATCCCCCTCCCCCACTTAATCCCCGTCCCCTCCACCCTTCTTCCCCCCCCCACCCCCACCGCCCACCCCCCGCCCCGCCCCCCCCCCCCCCCCACCCCCCCCCCGCCCCCCCCCCCACCCCCCCCCACCCCCCCCGCCCCCCCCCCCCCCCCCCGCCAGTCTCCTGACGGGCCTCCGCGCCGTTTCTGTGGGGGCCGTCAGCAGCGCAGAAGCATGTACGCACTCCCGCCAAAGTATACTCGTACACGTGCCCTTTGCCCATATGTCCGCTGACGATATCAAGGAAACTGCGGACATCCCTGCCAAGTTGTCCTGCTTTCCACAAGTGCCTGTGCGCCATCCATGTGTTTGCTGCTGCTGCTTCCGTGCACCATGTGTGAGCTCTGCAGCAAGGACCAATCGACAATGTCCGGTGTAAACGCGACAGCGGCACTGATCTGGCAAAAGTGTCCGTCTCTGAGCCTGCCTCACTTGCGGGGATTCGTTCCGCGCGCGCAGACAGTGTCCGTGTGATCGGTCCTGTCGCACTGATCGGACGACACACTGCACCGTTCCTGGTCTGGCTCTGCTCTCGGCAGCCCGGCACCCCAAACGCAAGATGGAAGCCTGATCGGCAGTCGACAGCTGCAGAGCCGCGGCATGCCACACGGAGACAGACGCGCGGGGAGCGGCCGGAGAGACATTGGCGACAGGGGTGCACCCAAGTCGCCGTGGATCCCGCCACGCAGACCTCGGTTTCTGGCGTCTCGCGAGCCATCTTTTGTTGTGGTACTCTGGCGCTGGACTGTTGGTGCGAATCTTGGTCGGAGGATAGGAGGGGGGCACTGCCGAGGCTGTCCTCGGAGGATAGCAACGCGGCGCAAAGTTGGCGCCAAGGGCGGGCACGGTTTCACGGATACGGTTGTAGCCAGCGCGCAGGTCGACGGCGCGTCGTCAGCGGCCAGTGCGTGGCCGGGGCGGAATGCATCTGGACCGTGGTCATCGCGAACTCGGCACCGGTCTCGCTCTCGAGATTGCCATGTCTCGCCCGTTCTCCTCATTTCCCAAGCCTCCGAGCCACACGCGTCCCTCGTTGCACTCGTCGATCCCAAGGACAGAATGCAGACACACGAGCGTCCGCCTTCCGCATGTTCTGCAGCGACCTTGCATCTCCCGGGCCGCCACGGACGTGCGCCGCCAACCAACACGCTGCTGCTCGGCGAGATGCCCCGCAACGCCCGGGTGCCTGCGGTACCTCGTCGCACCCTCGCCCCACGGGGGTGCGTTGCGCTGTTTGCGGTGTGCTGCTTGCCGTTTGCGGTCCGTTGGCGCCGGGTGTGTCGTGGGTGGTGGATCAGGACGATCCGGGATGCATCCCGGGTGTACGTGCTCCCGGCAGAAGGGAACGCGGCCTTGTCGCGAGGCGCCCGCTTCTGCCTCCTTGCTTCTGTGCTTCTGTGCTTCTCCGCTTCTCCGCTTCCGCGCTTCCACGCTTCTGTACTTCTGCAATGTACTCTTCTGCTGACAGCATACTGTACGTGAGTCCGTGCACCAGTGCGGCGGCAACGTTGCGGCAGCCCCTGCCGGATGCAGGCGTACGCAGTGCTGTTTGTAAAGCGGAGAGGCCATCCGGCACGATCCGGTACGCTCCGGCATGCCGGAGACGGCTAGGCTGTCTGTCGCGCACGCCAGACTGGCCGGCACGAGGGCGTGCCGCGGTTGTGAAACGGTACATGACGAGGCTTGGAACGGCAGGAGAAGGACAAGGAGCAAGCACAAGGTGCGACGTTGGAGAGTGCGGCAGTTTGCAGCGCGAGAGGTACGTACTCTTCTTATCTCGAGAGGGGAAGGAACCGCCAGCAAGGACAGCACGCTGGCTCCTGGACGGAACCTGTTTCCCTCTCGCTCGTGTTGGCCACTCGACATACTGTCAGCGTCCTGTTGGCAGGAAGCAGGTGCTCCTGACAAGAGCAACTGGGTTTTGGGGAGGCGGCAGGCCGTTCTGGAGACGTGGAGACGGGGGGGGGGCGCGGGGTGTGGGAGTGCATGTGGGGCCCAACGAGGTCGGGGCTGATCGCCCTCTGCAGCGAAAGAAACGCAGCAGCAGTGGATATGAGCGCTCGAGACGTTGGCAACGACCGCGAGGCCCGCCACTTTGCAGCCAGCGCCACGGGGCCGGCATGAGACTGTCAGCGATCAGTGATCGCCATGATCGCTTTCATCGGCAACGAGGCGACTGGCCAGGCTGGGCTGTGGGTGTGGCTTCTTGGTCACGTGTCATCACCACACACTGCTGTGTGCTACACTGCCTCGTGTTGAGCCTAGACTGCACTTGCTGCTGGCTATATCTCTAGTCCACCTCGCCACCCGCAGTACCCGTCATTGACACTACACATCTCTCCTCTGCATGCAACACAACAGCAGCAACATGACGAATCAACAGGAGCCGCCAAGCTACGCTCCCACCACGGTCGCGGTCCCAGACTATTCGGTCGACCCTCCCACGTCCGAAGCCGGAGTGGCAGAGGCCGTGTCCGCCCGTGCAGGATACGCAACGCGCTGGTGGATCGCTGCCCAGGCGGCCTCACCCGCGGGCCTGCCCTGCTTCCCCTCGTTGGGAATCCGGTACGACAAGCGGCAGAAGTGTGTCATCTTCAACGGCACTCCGAGCGCAGCATTCAAGGACCGCGTCGCGGAGGTCCCCAAAGAGAAGGTGCGCTGACCGAGTCTGGGGCACACACATCGCGATACTGACCATTGCAGAAGTCGCTCTTCGGACACCGCAAGGGCCCAGAGCTCACGGACGAGCAGAAGGAGGCAGCGTACTGGGCCGACGTCGAGGAGAAGGCGGCTGCGTTCAAGCACCAGCTCGAAAAGGACGAAAAGGAGGAACTCAAGCGCTACCTGTCGTACAAGATGTACCTCAAGCTGCCGCAGGAGGGCTTTGCGGCCATGATCAAGGACGTGGCGTCGCGGCACGCGCTCCTGCTCCCCCTCGCGCGCAGCGACAAGGGCAGCCAGCGCCGCTTTGCGCTCGAGCGCCTCCGCAGGGCCGAGTTTACCATCCTGACAGAGACGGTCCGCAACGGCGAGCCGGCGCCCTGTGCGGGCTCGTGCCCCGCGCCGCGGAGCGCAGAGCTGCCGACGCGCGCCGAGGTCGCCGCGATCATCCTCAACTGCGCGCCGTACTGGGACTTTGAGGCGCTGTGCCGCATGCCCCCGGATCACACGCCGACCATCTGCGACTTTATCGCCGCCATGGACCACCCGTCGCTGCCCCCCGTCTGGACCACCCACTTTCCCCTCGTCCCCGACTGCGCTGGCTGTGGCCTTGCCGTCTCTGGCGAGGTGTACGAGCCCATACCGCACCTAAAGCTGCGCAAAGGCGAAGTGTTCTGGAACCAGATGGGATTTGGTGCCCAGATACAGGCATCGAGTTGTTAGGACGAGCCGATGGAGAGCAAGTGGTAGGACTCGACCGACTGATGTACTGCAGGCGGCCACGACTAATATGTACATGTACCACAGTGAATAGATGAACGATATAGAGATCCCCGGTATAATGCTCAGTGTCTCCAACTTGCTCGAAACTTGATGCATGCGCGCTGCTCTCCAGACAGCAGAATGTGTGATCCTGCAGACCCTCCGTGTGCTGCGAGTGCCACTGCGGCTCCTCTTGGTCTTGAGCAGTGGAACATACTGTACACATAAACGGCCGAGGTTCACCACGGAGCTGCGCCAAGACATCAGCAGAGAAGCCCAGACCGCAGGTGCGCTAGTGTGTGCGACTGCGGCCGACAAATTTGCGAATCGCAACAACGCCCATCGCTCAAGTAAGGCGCTCTGGGGCAGTGCGCTGCGTGCAGAGCACGATTTGGCGCGACCGGCCACCGCCGCATCGGTCAGCAGAACGGAAGTCAGGTCGGCGGCTGGAACAGAGGAGTGATCTTGCGCGTAAAGGTGGCGGCGCTTAGGGGCGGGGTGTGGCCTCGCTGCACGCTGTAACGTTCGAAGAGCGAGCAACAAGCAACGCAGAGAGGAGGTGTGCATGTTGAGATGCCAGGGATGATATAACTAGTGTACAGGCGGATCTCGCCGTATCGCCACCTCCTCCGCAGTGTCCTCCACAGCAATCGCGAGGTTTTATTTTGCTCGACCCAACATATGGTCCCACTGAGGCGCAGGCTGCTTAAGCCGGGAAGAAGAGGCCGACCACGCCGCCCAGGAAGGTCGTGACGGCAGTGTAGATGAGGACTGCGCCCTGGGGTGTCAGCGGGGGTCTGCTAAGAGTAGACTCACAAAGTTTGTCGAGCCATAGGCGCCAGCGGCGCCCTTGAAGACGCCGCTCTCGAGGAGGTGGGTGGACACGGGACCCGACGTGACGTTTCCGACACCGCGGAGGACGGCAAAGATGGAGAAGACAAGGACGGGGAGCGTCGGGTCGTCCTTGCAGATACGCGTGATGAGCTTGCTCCAGAGCGAGACAAAGCAGAGTGAGGTCATGCCCCAGACGATGGAGAAGATGACGAGCGGGGCGACCGACGTGCCAAAGCCCCAGGCGATGAGGGTCGCGATCGTGCCGAGCGTGCACACCGAGACCATCATGTACTTTGTGCGCACGTGGTCCGAGAGGTAGCCGACAATGGCGTTGCCGGGCACGGACGCGGCGTTCATGATCGAGACGAGGGCGGTACCGTTGGGCTTTGTGATGCCGAGGTTGTCCGCAAACGTCGGGATCCAGAGAGTGGGGTTAAAGTTGCCAAACGAGGTGAGGAGGAGCACGATGAAGCCGCACCAGAACGACCACGTCTTGAAGATGCGCCAGTTGAGCGAGGGCCGGCGTCCGACCTCACGGGTGAGCGGGATACGGCGGCGGATGAACACGAGGCACGCGGCGTTGACAGCAAAGAAGCCCAGACCAAAGGAAACCATCGCCGCCTTGTAGCCAAAGCGGTGGAGCAGGCCATCGAGAATAAACGGGAAGACTGTTCCGCCGACGCCCGTGCCCGCGAACATGATTCCAGAGGCGAGGCCGCGGTGCACGTGGAACCACTCGTAGATGAGGGTGGCGGCGGGGAGGTACAGGGCAGCAGAGCACGGGTACAGGATACCAAGAGTGCCGATCAGCTGGGAAGGGTTTGTCACGAAAGCCGACGAGATGAGGCCGATGCTCGAGATGACGAGGCCGGCAATCTGGAAGTGCTTGGTGTGGTGCGGGAATGCCGCAAACATGCTGTCGTCAGCCAGTGGCACAGACATACAATACACATCGCACAGACGCAGACACTCACGGGCCAAACACACCGACACTCATAAACGACAGACCGTTCATGAGCGAGGCCGCAAGGGTCACGGTGGAGTCGTGTCCGACGAAGCGCTCCTTCATCCAGTAGGCCTGCAGAATACCGACGGCGTTGAGGAGGCCCCACACGGTGGTCTCGATGACCGTTGCGCCAAAGAGGAACAGCCAGGCTTGGGCGCCCCTGTCTGCCGGCGGGAGGCTGGCAAGCTCGCGCTGCGGCTCATCTACGGGCGAGGAGGGCCTCGACGTATCAGGCGTGCCGTGTGCAGGCGTCTCGGGCAGCGCAGTCTGAAGCGCATACGGCGACTTTGCGTGCGTCGGGATGCGCTCGAGCTCGATGGCGGTCGAGGTGGCCGTCGACATGGTGGGCTGGGTCGCGAGTGCGTTGTTGAGAGAGAGTGAACGAAATGACAAGCGAAAACATGTTGTCGAGTCGGTAACTACAAAAGTGGCGTCTCTCAGGTACCGGCGTCGCCGAGGATATCGTACATCCCTTCGGCATATAGCCAGCGGAGACACTCTGCCGAGGGAATCCCCTCCGTCAAGTGGGCAGGGGGCACACAGCCAGGAGGCGCGGAGCCATGAAGTGCAGGCAGCAGTAATGGATGTCACTGGACTCGAGCGAGTCTCTCCTTGACATCCACGGAGTGGTAGACTATCCCTCACCAGAGCGGGAAAACCATACAGCTGCCTACGAATGCAGAGTTTTTTTTTGCCATAACACACCAGATGCGAGCAGCGGGGCTGGGAACCGAGTTTGAATGGTAAGCCACCGCTCCAGCCAAAGACTACGTTCAACCCTCCTCCGTCCATGAAGAAAAAGGAAATCAGAGGTTCCGAGGAGCCTCGAGATGTACATCGTAAGGGAGTCGAACCCCTGCCGCGTCGATGGCAACGACGCATGATACCGTTTCACCAACGATGTCGATGTCCACGAGGCCGGGGGCCGCCTCGCGTCGAGGTATACCTCCTTTCTCTCCGGCGCTCTAGCTCGCCTTCGGTGGGGCTCTCTAGATCGTACCGCGTCCCGAGGGAGGGGGACGCCCGTACAGAAGAGGGACCGAAGATAGTAAGCCCGCGTCTCTGTGGTGTATGGATCCAGATCAGTGTTCTGTCTGTCAGCCCATGTCACAGCGGGCAGCCTGCACCGAGCACATCAGAACGGACAGTCACCAGACTCTTCACACGCGCGTTCCATGCCCGAGACGGAGCGCCAGCGGGGTTAGCGCAAGCAATCCACTTTTCTTGTCTTGCTCTGTATCTCTGCTGCGGGCATTCAATAGTTCCCGGTGTGGCAGAGCCGGGGCAGAGCCGGGGCAGATCAGATTGACGCGTGTCCGCTCCGTTGGCGTCGGCTGCGAGTTCGGCGGGAGTGAGTGAGCTTACAACTGTTGCTTGCAGACAAGTAAGTGGTCAAGTCGCAGTTGTGTTGTCTGCTGGAGGCGGAGGGGGGTGGCGCCCGTTCCCACTGGACATCCGCTGTACCCTATCAAGGTTGGGGTCTGGCTGGGCCGTACTGGTCTCGTTCCTTGCTCGCTTCTCCATGCAGCCCCATCCTCGCATGGAATCGACAACTTTCATGCATGTGAGCAGGAATCTACAGTTTATAAGTAATACTATCGCATCCAGGAGACGAGCTGTCTATATACAGGAGGGCGGTGTGTGGTGGGGGAGAATTTGGAGCTTCTCTGTGCGGCGTCGCTTAGAGGAGAGCGGCGGCGGCGACGAGCGAGACGACACCGAGGGCACCGGCGGTGAGGCGCTCGGCCGACGACGTCTTGGAGGTGGTGGCAGGGGCCGAGCCGGTCGAGCTGGCGGCGCCCGAGGTGGAGGAGCCGGCGGCGTGGTCGTGGGTCGACGACGAGTTGTCAGCGGTGGTCGAGTTGAGAACGGCGGCGTCCTGGGCGCAGGTCCAGTTGGCAGGGACCTCGTAGCTCTCGTCGAGGACGAGGTCGGCGCACTGGAAGAGGGGCGAGTCACCGCCGTTGTAGTCGATGAGGAGGGTGACGGTGGAGCCGTTCTTGAGGCCGAGGTTGAGCGAGGTAAAGTCGACGTTCCAGCAGCGCTCACCCTGGGCGGCGACGAAGGGCTGGGTGAGGAGGGGGATGGCGGTGCCGTCCGAGGTAGCGTTGAAGTCGGCGCCCGAGGTGGGGTTCTGCGAGGTCGAGACAAAGGCGGCAATGGTAGCAGTCTTGTGGTGCGAGTCGACCCAGATGGGGCCCTTGAGGGGGAACTTGGCGCGGGAAGCCGAGACGGTGGAGAAGCCGCCGCAGAA
The DNA here is from genome assembly GCA_002973495.1 of Apiotrichum akiyoshidainum. Classification (NCBI taxonomy): domain Eukaryota; kingdom Fungi; phylum Basidiomycota; class Tremellomycetes; order Trichosporonales; family Trichosporonaceae; genus Apiotrichum; species Apiotrichum akiyoshidainum. The sequence goes on from PQXP01000410.1 coordinate 11,783, forward strand.
CTGCGGTGGTGTGAGCTGATGATCATGATTGTGCCTAGGGAGCGGAGGAAGCATGTCGGAAATCGGCGTGTGCCAGACCCAACATGCTTCATGCGACATCCAGCACGGTCGCACTCACCTGGGGCTCCTTGTCATCGTCAAAGCCGCGGGTCTGGGGGAAGTCGAGGGTGAAGTGCGCGAGGGCGGTGGAGGCCATGAGGGCCGAGGCGACGATGGTGTTGACGGCGAGCATCTTGGCGTTCTAGTGTTTGGGTGGGGATGCGAAGAGATGCGTCAAGATGAGATGAGATGAGAAGAAGAACAAAGTGGGGAATACAGGGACGCGGCTGGTGTGTCTCTTTTATAACAATGCCAAGCCAGTGAGGCGCGAGAGTTGAGCCGCGGGCGGGCCAGGTAATTATCCAGATCCAGTAACTTGCTTTTGCTTTTCTTCCTGGCGACCGACAACGACGACGACGACGACGTCCAGTGGGCGGCTGCTGCTGCTGCTGCTGCTGTTCGGGTCGTCGTGTCCCACCAGTCGGTCCCCCATGGCTATTGTATCGGGTACGCGTCAATAGGCCGATGATTGGCTGGTGAAATGTTGTAGATCGCGGAGGAATCGACGGAAATAACGGATATACCCCGATAAGGACGCGTTGCACTGCGGCATTTCGATCCATCTGCGCCACTTTTGTTGCCGACATGGCGGGGCACCAAGACTGCCGGAGGCAATTTGGCTCGTTGCCTCGATGAGCGTCAGTCCACAGAGGCACTTCTGCAACTGCTCACACGATCTCAACTGCCGCCGTTTCACTCAACCAGCACATCCTCGCCATGTTGTACCGGTACATCTAGTCGTGTCTTATGGATGCGGTGATGTAGTTGTATGGATCGTGTATCGTGTATTGTGCATATGGAATGCAAGCAACCCCCCCGCTCCTGCTCCCGCCTTGCCTCCCTCTGTCCCCCGATCCCCAAGCACCGCCGGCGAATCGCGCTCCACGTGCTGCACTCTTCACCTCTACGAGCTCAGCTGCCTGCCCTTGAGGCCAACAGGCTTCGGCGCAAGGCTGGGCTTTGGCGACGTGGGCTCGACGGCCGGCGGAACAGCGACATGAGCCTCGGCATCGGCACTGCTCTCCGACTCCTCAGCCTTAGGCACCGAGCTTGTCGACGTGGTCGGCTTCAGTCCCGCAGGCTTGGAGGGGATGCTCGGCGGGCCCGTCGCCGTCGGGGGCAGAGAAGTAGACGGCTTGGGCGTGAGCACAGGTTTGGGAGCAAGAGGCGGCTTGCTGGCCGCGGGCTTGTCAGCCTCGACAGGACTTGTCTGCGTTGCCACGAGCGACACGCTCGGCTTGCGCGGGATGGGCGGCGGCATCTTCTTCACGTCCTCCTCCCTTTCCTTCTCCTCCTTTGGCTCCGCGGCGACCTTCTTCTCCTCTCCGACAGCAGCAGAAGCAGCAGGGAGAGTTGGCTTGCGCGCCGGAATCGCGGGGACCGACTTCTTCAGCGGCGAGTTGTCCGGCGCGACGGGCGCAATGAGGTTGGCTGGCGGTGGTGCATCCATGTCTAGGGTTGAGCTGCGGCGGATGGGAAGGCGGGGCGGGGGTGATGCTGCCGGCACGACGGGTACAGGCTTGCGTGCGGTGTACCGCGCGTGGATCGGGGTCGAGTTCGACGCGGAGAACTTGTCCGCTAGCTGTGCGACGGAGCCAGAGCCCGATCCCGCCGTCGGCCCAGCGCTGGTGTTCTGCGGGATCATGTTGGTGCGAGCAGGAAGAGGCGGCGGCCGCTTGGCGCCACCAGAAGGAGGAGCGTTAGGCGAGGGGACGATCACAAAGTCGCCAGTCGCCACGGGCGTAATCTCCCCCTCTTCTGCGGGTGTCGCGGTTGTGGCCGCGATAGGAGGTAGCCCGATACGCTTAAAGTCGTTGCCTGGCGGCGGGGGCGGGGCACGCTTGCGCGCTTCGTACGCGACTACTGGCGCGGCGGCCGGGGCTGCGGCGCCGTTTCGCGGAGGCAGCGGTGGCGGGATTCCGATCCGCTCATACGCCGAGTTGATGGCATTGAGGGTCGACGCGGTCGTGTTCCGCAGGCTGAGCGGCTTACGGTCGCGCGAGATCGGCGGCGCGGGCGGCTTGCGGTTCGCTCCCAGACCGCGCTGGCCACCCGTCGGCGAGGTGCTTCGTGACGGCACAGGGGACGACGCGAGCGAGACCGAGGTAAACTCCTTCACGACGGACCGGACGCCGCCGCGCGAGGCAGACTCGACGCGGTCGTCGATCTTGGCACCACCAGTCTTCTCGCGAGCCGTCCTGATCAGCTCCTCTGCCACTTTTGCCTTCTTCTCCTCGTCCACTTCCGCCACCTGGGCGCGGATGACCGCATAAACTGGCCGGTGATCCGATGAGCGCAGGTCCGCGCAGTTGTACGCCACGAGGCCGAGCTGATTGTCAGGACATGCTACCGAGACTGCACTTACATCTGTGCCCTTGAACAGGACGCGATCTGCGTCATTAGCTTCTTCCCAACACGGTGGCAGCTTCAACGTACCTGTCCACGACGGGATGCGCTGCTTCTCGGACGAGTCATACACATCGGTGCCGTTGTCGCTGTGACGTCAGTGCTCTGCACGGCGCGGTGGCGGAGGGGAACGGCGCCGGCCCGCGGCCGACGCGGACCGGTCCCAGCACCGGAATCAGGATGCAGAGGGCCTGACGGCACCCTGGGACGCTGCCAGGGCTGAACAGGAAACTCTGACAGGTTCGATCCAGGACGGCGACAGGATACTGCAGGATAATGAAGGGGACGACACAAGCGCCGACACCAAGTTCCGAGACCGGGAATACCTGTACACGCGCTCGTGTGTGCTCGTGTGACGTGGACTCACTACTTGTACGTTGGGCGGAAGGTGAGGGGCCCCTCAATGTACCCCTGGAAGACCTCTCCGTCGTCCCTCGCCATGGCGAGCTGGTCAGCCGCGAAGAGCTCGTCGAGGCGGTCGCTCGTAGCATACTCGCGCGCCTCCTCGTTGCTGAGGTCGACGCGGTAGTTGAAGTCTGCGGCCCAGATGACGATACTGCGTGTTAGTGTTGCAAAGGAGTCACTCAACGCACTCATGAGAGTCGATCGTCTTGCCGCGAAGGAAGGTGAGGCCCTGGGAGATGGTGCGGTAGTCGGCGTTGCGGTCGGCATAGTTGCTCTGGCCGGCCGCGAGGTGGCAAGTCATGAGACACACCGAGGCGTCGTAGAGATCAAAGCGGATACCGACGCCACCCTTGTTGCCGCTGAGGCCCTGGAGGCCCGTCTTGCGGTCCGCGTACTCGACGTTGCGGACTGCAGACAGCAGCGACGCCTTGACGACAACCATGAGCGCGGTACCGACGAGTTGCTCGCTGCGCATGAGAATGTACTCGTTTGGTCCACACTGGGACGAGAACGTGTCCATGATGGCAATCTCCCACTTCCGCCTGCTGTCAGCTGAAGGGTACTCCCGCATGAAGCTCACTTCTTTGCCGGGTCCGTCTGCACAATCTGCTGCGGGGTGAGCTCGACAATCTCCTGAAACGCGATGGCGTATATGTCTGCGAGCGGCGCGTCGCGGGGGAACAGCCAGGGGTTGAGCGGCTCGTTGGCGGGCTTGCCGTTCACGTTCCACGTTCCGGAGAAGAAGAGGATCTGACGCGGGGACGAGTAGTCTGGCTTGCGTTGGGCGAGGGCAGACTGTATGCTGTCTCCGACCGGGTCAAAGAGGATGACAGGTCGCTGGCCGGCCATCAGTCCGAGAAGCATGTCGATGGCAAGCTGCTTGCCCTTGTCTTGAAAGTTGTTGATGTAGGCACGGCCGACGCTCTTTGTCGCATCGCTGAGCAGTCCCGCGAGCGTCTTTTTTCCGCTGCGCGTCGCACTCGTGTTGATGGCGCCCGTGCCCGCGTACGTCTTGGAGAGGCGGTCGCCGTTGTCAGCCCACAGCTCGCGGTGCGCTGCCCACAGTGTCGGCGAGTTGAGCATGGCAGAGCCGTGGGCCGCGAGGAAGCGCCGGAGGGCAATATAGGACAGCACCTCCTGCAGAAAGTTGGTGCGGTCGAGGCAGTCGAGGCAGTTGGTACGGAAGACGCCGTGCTGCTGCTCAATCGTGTCGCCGGTCGTCTTGTCGACAGCAGTGATGCCAAACTGGTTCATCGAGCGCGTGACGTCGTGCGAGGCGCTCAGGTCACTGCGCACCGCGTCGTGACCCCCGAGGCGCACGACGGCATGGAAGTCGTACGCCGTGTAGACGAGTAGCTCCGGGGGCGGGCTACCGGGCTTATCCGAGGGGGCCTGGGGGAATGACTGTTTGAGGGCATTGCGTAGCTGCGTGAAACGGTCCTGGTACGCTGCCGACAGCATCGCCTCGGCATCCTTTTGCCCGAGCAGGTTGACGGCGTGCACGGCGTCGTAATGATCGAGGAGGTCGATAAAGTGCTTGTCAAACGCCGGCTGTGTCGCCTGCGGGGGTCGCGTGATTTCGACCCGCTGCTGGAGGGTGCCGAGACCTTGCTGCGGCTGCTGCCAGAACAGCGGCACGCTGCCGCGAACTTGCGTGTACGAGAGACTCGTGTGGCCCACGGTTAGGATCGTCTCCGTCTCGACAAAGTTGGCGACATTGCCATCGTCGTCGATGCCGCGGGTACGGAAGCGAGCACCAGCACGCTTGCAGCTGAGGCGGGAGATGAGCGAGAGGAGGCACTGGTCGGGTCCTTCGGAGGACCACGAGCCCGTAGCGAGCGTTGTCGAGCCGACAAAGCCCTGGATGATGGGGAGAAGGAGCGCGAGGGCATCCAGCTCGGCACGCACGGTAGGAGCGAGTCCCGCACGGAACGCGATCAGAGGAGCCAGGAGGCTCCCGTTCCACACGAACCGGTCGTCAAACCCCTCCAGCGGGTGAATCTCTCCCTTCTCCGCCGCGACCATGTTTGTGCCGTCGAGGCCGAGCCGGCGCGAAATATCCCACCGACATGCTTCAGCGTGGAAGAACCCGCCTGACTCGAGGTATTTTTTCATTCCCGCACACGGGTCCTCGACGCCCGCTTGCGCTGCAAGCGACTGTGTAGCGGTACCGCCTTGCCCCGTGCGCGAGTATCCACCCTGCGACTGGGAGATGTACGCCATGTCGTGGTCGTCTTGCCAGTCATCGTAGCCAGCATCCAGCAAACCGGGCGGGTCCCAAAAGTTGGACGTGAGCGAGTGAAACTCGACCGACACGACTTTTGACGGCCGCACAGTGCTGCCGGGGATCAGTGGCGGGAGTGCTGAGGATGTCGTCAACAGCAGGAGGAACACCTCTGGAATCGGAGAGCGGTCTGCAGCAGGTCAGCATGGGTGCCCAGGCGCTGCAGCCCAATGCACTGGATGACGCTTGGCACCACCGCTTGACCACTCACCGCTCAGAACGCTCGTGACGCCCAGCACGCCCTCGATGCCCATTCCGCGGCCAGCCAGCACGAGACCTGTCGTGTCGACTTCTTCGATCGGGAGGAACTCGGCGACGACCACCGACCTCTTCGAGGCCTTGCTCTCACCCGACCCCGGCTGCCGGAACACGAGTGCGTGTGTCTCTGTGAGGAGGAAAAACGCACGCGGCTGCGGCCGCAGGTAAAGGCGTGCCGGCATTGCGAGGAGTGGGGTGCAGTGAGTGCGAGTGCGTGGTACAGAGTCGTGCGGCGTGCTTGGGCTGTGTTCACAAAGTCGATGGGAGCGAGTTGTAGAATAAAAGACAATGTGAAGGATGGAGGGAAAAGGACAAGCGCACAAACGACGACTTGTTGTCAAGCGCTCCAGCTGGTTGCATCATACTCCAGAGTGGGTGACGCATCGCTGTCCAGTCTCAGCCTGTGGGGCACCACCCATTTCACCTCCAACCATCCTGTCGCCACTCTCCAACCCCATCTACCGACGACGACGTCGTCTGTGCCCATCTCTCGCTCGCAATGACTAAAAACCCAGTTGCATCTATGGTAGTGTTGACATGAGTTTGTACAGACGCCTCATAGTAGGCGTTAACGCTGAGGGAATTACCTGGAACCGACTACCTCCACACTCTCCTACACTCAATGCTCTCCTCAAAACTCTCCTTATAGAACTCGAATAACAAAAGAAAACAAAACCCATCATAGACACATCACAGACGCTGCTTGATGGCCCGGCTGATCTGGCGCGCGTAGATAAGGCAAAAGCCGGTCGCGATGGGGAGGGCGGTGACTAGGAGCCAGAAGCCGACGAAGAGAAGAACGGGCAGCCAGAACAGGTACAGCATGCGGTCCTCTGAGAACGTCAGCGGTCTGCTGGCACTCTCGGAGGACTCACGCTTGACCTGGCGCACGACTTCAGTCGCGCTCAAGCGGCCAGACGATTGTGAGTCGCCGCTGGCGCGGCGCTGGTGTGTCTTGCGCGCCTTGACAGGCGTACGCTGCGACGAGGGGCCCTCCTCCATGTTGGAGGTGGTGGCACCCGACTGGACAACCGCGTTCAGAGCAGCCGCGGCCATGGCCTGTGTGAACAGCTTAATGTCCTCGGGGCTCGTGACCTTCTGTAGTGTGTCCCATGAGGGAGCGGGGAACGCAATCCAGCCGGGAGGGACAACACCGCCCTTCTCCGATCCAAACAGCGAGGGAATGTGCTGCCACACAGCGCCGGGGATAGATGGGTGGGAAATGTTGGACAACGTGCGCGACATCCACGACGGCTCGGGGGGCGCGTAGGGAGGAGGGTCGTCCTGGGGCGCGGGTGTCGACACAGGCTGGGGGGTAGCATCGGGGGAGATGCGGCGCGAGGTGCGGCCGCTCTTGTCGACGGAGAACGAGGCCCTCTGCTTGCCCTTGGCACGGCGGCCAAAGTGACGGGGGCGGAGCAGACGGTTGATGCGACTAATGTTCTCGCCGTCCGACTCCGAGCTCGGGTTGTCGTCGTCAATCTCGCTGTCGACCTCGATAGACACGACAGAAGGCGTGTTCTCGTGGGCGTCCGGGACAGTCGACCAGACGGCCGAGATAAGGATGGCCTCAACGTCGCGGTGGTCTGCAATCTTGGCGAGGTCGAGCGGCATCTCGCCGAGGTTGGTGGGGAGGTCATAGGACGCACCGGCCTCGAGAAGCACGCGTGCGCAGGCCGTCTGGCCACAGAGCGCCGCGAACGCAAGAGGGGTAAAGCCGTTGACGTCTTGCAGATCAATGTGGCCGCCAACGAGAATAAGCCGACGAAGCAAACGGTTAAAGCCCATGACGGTCGCGAGGTGGAGCAGAGTCTGCTGCGCCTTGTTGCGGTGGTTGACGACGCCGGAGCGACGGAGCGAGCCGGGAGATTGCTCATCCAAGGTCTCGAGGAACGAGATGAGTGTCGTCTGGAGGTCCTTGGGGCCCATGGGCGATGGTGCACGCTGCTTTCCGGTGGACGCATCGTTGGTGGGGACGGTGCTGGCGTCGAACGGCGACGAGACGTTGGGAGCGGGACTCATGCTGGAGCGTTCGCTGACGTCGCTGTTGTGGTTGGAACGAACAATGTGGTCGACGAGGCGGACAGCGGGGTCGCTGGACTGGTGCATTTGACGAACCTCGAGCATAAGACGCATCCTGTGAAAAAGAGGTCAGCGCGCACTGCAATTGATGTGAATCACTCCTAGACTCACATCTCCTTGTCCATGCCAAGGTACTTGAACATCATGGGTGGCTGAGTGAGGTCCCTGGCGCAATTCTGTACTGAGACCTCGACCTCTCCAGGCACGGGGCTTGGTGGCAGAGTGCATTGAAGGAACGAATCAGTGACAAAGACTGTGACCGCCGGACGTCCACCGAAGCAGATCACAGTCTCAGGTGTGAAGAGCCGACCAGCGATAGCAACCGGGGTGCCGCCGGCCATGTCGCCTTCCGAGGGAATAACGTGGGAGACAACAGGGACGGGCTGCTGTTGCTGCTGCGCCTGTTGCTGGGCGAGCAGTGCGAGCAACGCACGAGTGTGAGCGTCGTGGTCGTTCATGCCGCCGACGTTGGGCAGTCCGTTGGTGTGAGAGAATGGCGACTGGTTCATGACGGGGTTGTTGGGGGCGCTGAGATGATTGCCGCCGACGCCAGAGAGATCGAGCTGGCCCATGCCGACCGTGGGCGAGAGGTTGAGGTGCTGCATGGGGCTGATGGCACCGTTGCTCTCACCACCAGAGTAGTCGATCATGTCGTCCAGTGTGCTGTCAGGGGGGAGACCCGAGTCGCTGAACACGCTGCCTTGGGTAAAGCCCGAGAAGACGGACGAGTCGTCGTGGAAGCTCGACGCCACCGAAGCCTGGCTGGAACCGCTAAAGAGCATGTTCTCAAGCTCGGTAGCCACGTGGTTCATGTCAACGTCGTTTGTGTTGCTGCGCGACGGAGGGAACATCATGTTGTTCACAGAGGGCATACCCGCGCTGAGAGACGACAGGTCGAGAGGCGTGTTTGCGTTCGACATGTTGAGCTCGTTGCCGTACATGTCCGTCTGGCCCATACCGTTGGCGAGGCCGCCGAGGTTGCCATATGTCTGTGCGGGGCTGGGGGCGACGGAAGACGAGGCGGACAGCGAGTTGAGGTTGCCGAGTGCAGCGAGGCTGTTAAAGTTGGGCCGCCTGAGGGCATCAGGGCTGACAGTCGTCTGCTGAATCGCGTCGGGGGTCCAGTTGGAAATGTCGGCGCCCGAGGTGTACGATGACGTCGACTGCTGGCGCGAGGCTCGGGGACGGGGCTCGTTCATAAACTCAAAGGGCAGGTTGGCCGTCTGAACGGCGGGCGACTGCGAGGGGGGACGTTCATACGGCTTGCCCTGGCGGACCTGGGGTGTTTGCTTCTGAACGACCGCACCGACCTCCGAGGTGACGCTGAGCTCGCTCTCCGAGGGTGCAGGTGACACCCTCTGGGAAGAGGCAGTGCTCATGCGACCCTTGCGTGCACGGGGAGCGGGGGGCTGGCCAGTGGAGGAAGTGAGGTTGAGACGGGGCTTTGACTTTGCGTCGGTCTTGTGGTCGTCTGTAATCTTGATCGGGTGTGTCATTTCAGTCGCAATGATGCGTCCGTCAAAGGTGCGGAGGGTAAACTTGATGCGGAATCCGACCTTTTCGCCGTGGCACTTGCAGTAGCAGATGACACGGAACGGCAGCCAGAAGCCTTCCTTGCACGGGACATCGGGTGGCGAGTTGAAGAGGACAATCTCGTGACGCCAGTCTGGGACCGTTGGGTCCCATGGGGGCTCCTCAACCACCTGGCCCATGCGGTGAGGGTCATACTGTGACGAGTTTTCGCCAGTGATGTAATCTTCTGTGGGCGGGTGGATTGAGGGCTTGGGCTTTGGAGGCGGCACAACCTCAGTCTCAGTGACCTGTTTCTTCCTAGCGGCGTCCTTGTTTTGCCGCCGGCGTTCTTCGCGACTCCGACAGCGCTTGCAGGCGTAGACCCGCTTGCCATTCTCGCCACTCATGTAAACGGCAGTCTCCACGTAGGCAAGCTGGTTTGTCGGGATGGCACCGGCGGCCAGCTGCTTCTTCGAGCTCGTTTTTGTGGTCGTGCCGAGCTGAAGACGAAGGCCCTTGAACGTGGCGATGCGCTCAAAGTTGGCGAGAATGTTACCGGCTGCATCTCGAGGGACGATTGTGCTGATACCGGCGGGGAGGGGGAGGGCGGGGGAAGGGGGGATGGTGCGGAGAATGTCGATAATGACGCGGATGGCGGTCTCGACACGTTGCTTGTGGATGTTCTGGGGGTCTCCTTGGAGCAGAAGCCTGTTTCGTCCACTGGATGGTGGTGAGCATTGCGACGTCAAGACCGCAGAGGGGGGTATTGTCACGCACCTGTTGAACGATTGAGCCAGCTCTTCTGGTGACGGCGTCGCTGCCTGCAACTCATCCACCTCGATGCCGCGCTTGGGAGGCTCTGTCCTCGATCCGCCGTGTGTCGAGCCCGACGCAGAGGTCGTTGTACGCTGGTTCTGCGCCTGCACCACCTGCTGCGGGAGTGCAGGGCTTACCTCGCTTACCGTCGGCTTGACATCCGGAGCTGCTCCTGTGGCCTGTCGCAAGAAGTCGGCGTTGAAGGGAAAGGCAGAGCTTGATGTTAGTATGTGCATGCTGGCGATGGAAAGACTCACTTTCCGGTGAGGTTGTTGAGAATGGCCTGCATGCCCTGCATGAGGTGGCCCGAGCTGGTCGGGAAGGTTGGATGCTGGCCTTGTCTGCCAGCGCCGTCGCCACTGCCGGCGTATTCAGGGGATGAGGGGATGGTTGATCGTGTTGAGAATGGTGAGGATGTCGACGATGACTCCATGCCTACCGAGCGAGGCGCCGGGGAGAGAGGTGGAAAGGATGGGCGCGGTTATGCGTGGCCGTGTGTGGGAAACGAACAAGGAAGGTGTGGGTTGGTTCAGAGTGCGACTTGTTGTGAGGAGAAGAGGCGTACTCGATGAGGATGTGCTGTGCAGGAGGGAAAGAAAAAAGAACGGGTGGGACTGATGACTAGGTGCGGATGACAGCGAGACCCAGGTGAATGGGGGCGGCGGCGGCTACGGCGATGCGGCGGCGGCGACGTTGATGGTGGATGTCCGTTTTAAAAAGGAGCGGCAGCCGGAGGAGGAGCGTTCGCGGTATGTGTATTTGGGTACTGCGATAGAGGATGACCAAGTGTGGAGAGGGCCGAGTGGATGCCAGCGAGCGCGAGTGTTGGGATTGAATGAATTAGGGCTCGACCACGAGGAGGGGTGCGAATGGTCGATGTTGGTGGTGTGGGTGGTGGTGATGGTGGTGGTGGTGGTGGTGGTGGTGTGGTGGATGGTGTGTGCGTGGGTGGGTGGGGGAAAAGGTGCGAGAAGAGTGAGTGAGAAGAGAGACAAGTGGGGGG
>PQXP01000132.1:0-31457 GCA_002973495.1 Apiotrichum akiyoshidainum
CCGGTCCCCCGGAGGCGATCAATGCCCCGTGCATCCTGAAGTGCTGCTCGCAGGGTGAACGCCATCAAGCCTCCGGGGGACCGGAGTGTGTAGGTTGGGGGACCAGTCTCATGAGACCTCGTTTGTGGGGTGAAACGGGACGGAGTTGCCGTCCCCCACCCACTCGTGCCTTTTTCTGCTGGAAAGGGAACCTACTTTTCAGCAGTGGGTCTCCCCCAGGCATGGGTGCGGAGAAGGGGAGAGAGTTATGGCTCCGTGGGGCTCTGGGACGAGCTTTCGACCAGCGATCACAAATCAACCTAAAGTCAGTTGAGACTGGGCGAGATCCAAAGGAGGTATTGTAGAGCCACATTCGAGAGCCGAGAGCCGGAGTGGTTGGGTAGTGAGTGGTGAGAGGTGAGAGATAAGTGGCGCAGATGCTCGCGCGATGGTGGTCGTGAGTGGGTGGGTAAAGATCATTCTGTGAAGATGGGCCTCACTGACTATTCTGATCACCACTGGCTTTATGTATTCTTCAACCCCACCCAGCGCTTGCGCTTACGCTTACGCTTCGCTCACGCCCAGACGCGAAACCAGGCGGTGGTGTCGAGGAGGCGTCGAGTGCCAAGCCTCGCTCTGTGCTTCAAACGCCGTTCTCACACAGATTGGTGTCGATCATGCTGCGGAGATCTCGGGTCACGCCTGTATCGCTTTATCGCAGCCGGCTGACTGGGTTCTCCTTATCACGGAGGGTCGACTTGTGCCGGCATGGTAGCTGCAGCAGCCAGAGACGCCATCCATGTGGTTCATGGACCAGGCCCACCGGTCCGCACTGTGCGGCTCTGATGTCAGCCTTTCGTCTAACTTCCACGAACCTTACCCAAGCGACCCAATGGTATCAGCAGCCGTCTATGGCGCACAGTCGGACCGCTCTTATCTACGACTTACCGCTACCTTGTGCTCGCCGAACTCTCCGTGGAACATGCCCAAACCGCAAGAAGCATGATTATATAACGTTCCACTGCTATCCAAGAAAACTTTGGGGGCAGCGAGCGCCTGTTCTCCAGCTGGCAAGCGCTGTTGTGGCAGCTCCGTATATCCGCGGAACAGGTAGCGACAGCATCCAGAAGCATGGCTTACGAGAGACAGCCGCAAGCAACAATATGGCAAGGTTCTAAGAATCCGCGACCCGTCATGTTGTCTGCACCGGGGCGTCTGGTGGCATCTTTCATCAACATGACACGCGGAACGACGAAGCTGTAAAGAAAAAGTGGGGAGGGGGAACCGGTCGCATGTATCCCAAGCACTGACCTTGCTCGTGCACAGTTAATGGTACGATACCTTCAGTCTGGCTGTTTGAAAGAGATGATCCATGCAATGAAGTTTACAACGCGGTCTTGTCCTCATCAAACTCGACTTGCATGCCACCTTTGCCGTTGCGACCAAGCTTGGCGTCTCTCAGCTTGTACTCGTACCAGCCTGAGCCGCGAATGCCTACCAGGCCCTCACTGAGCGAGTCAGCCTGTATTAAGGGAGGGTATCGACAGGACCAGGTGGCTTTGACCCCACAGATAGGACGTCATCGGCCCGCTGGCCGCTGGGTATCCCTTGCAGTCGGCCGCCGCGCTGACTGGCTCCACTTTTCGGCCATACTGGCCCCCCCCCCGGTAAAAGGTATGAAACTCACCTCCCAGTCCCTTCGAGGACATGCCACTCGCCGCTGACTTTGCCCTTTCGAATCTCGCCGGAGGACCGAAGGACGAATGCCCCCTCGTTTCCGGCGACGGAACCGATAAACGTCTCATGGCCGTCTGCGGCGTAAGTACTTCTCAGTTGGAAGAGCCAATCCATGCAGTGTTCACCCAGATTCTGGCGGGACATTCAACGCTCCGGCTGCGCCGGGTGGCGCCACCGGACGAGTTGGCCCCCTCTGTCGCCACCCATAGGATCCCAGCTCGTGGCCGATAGCGGTGGCGCTGGGGGACACAGAAACCCTGTTCTACCAGGAAGCGTGCGATAACCTTTCTACTCACCAAACCAACCACTCTCGTGGGGCTCAGGTGCGGAGTCGGGGTGATAGGTGCTGCGATATTATGAGCAATCTTGTCTTGCGCTCGCGCGGAACGGGATATCTCGCCCATCTCGCCAGAGGCAGCACCCCCTGCGGCCCGGTCTGACTTACACAACATACGAGGCGTGCGAGACGCCATTGAACTCGCTTCCCAAATATTCCATCGTCGTTGCGGCGCGGCATTGCTTCACTGGGCCATTAGACACGTGGTCAAAGATCCATGGTGTGGCGTGGATATGGGAGCTTCCGTCTGCTTCGGTGAGTACAGACTTCAGGGTGTGTAGAGCACAGAACGTACGGTCGTGTCTGAATCGTGAGGTCGCGCTGTTTGATCGTGTGCGGATAAGACTTAGAAAAGACATTGTGTATGCGGTTGAGCGTTCAGAACTCCCACGTCCAAGTTATATACATGGTATGACGTGAGCGCGATGTCTACGAGGTCGCCGAACAATAGCCACAGAATCAGAGACACTGCCTTGGCAACTTGGCGTCGCCGGACCAGCTACAGACAACACTTGCGGACGGTACCGATACCTTGGAGACGAAAGCCGATCGCTTTCAGCACGGCGTCGTCATTTGTCATACGATCTTATCACTACGAGGTCAGCAGACATCCATTGTTCAAGAGTAGTTGCCTTCAAATCTAGATGCGTTGACAACGCCAAGCGCGCGCAGCATTCCTGGCCCTGTTGGATGATTTCTACTACGCATCTCGGCTACATACTTGTTCATCATCGGTTTCTTTTTCCTCTCCGATCGATTCTCCAGCGTCATGCGTTTCTAGTCCTCCATGACATTGAACGCCGCCAGCCGACTGTGAATCGGTCGACCGTCAAGATTCCCGCTCTCTACAGTGCAGGAACGAGAGTGATGAACAGTATGGAATAAAACGGAAATTTCTGTGATTACGGGGAGAGGCCGAGAGCTCAGCTACCATATCAGCTGAAACAGTTATCGACGTTTCCAGGCAAGGATGAACTGGCCAAGTGAACTCGAGAGACGCCATTCCAGAGTGGTATGTCAGCGTGTAGGCTAAGATCTGGTGCTCCACCAAAGACCGACTCGATGGAACGCCCACTTGGTCTGAACCACCAAGTAGTTGTGCGATTCTCGATCCCAGGAGACTTTGTCAGGAAGTCAAGTCAGTCACGAACCCGTCCTGTTCAACCGAATCCATGCTGGTCAACTACGCTGCCTGGCTTTGCGCAGGACCACAGTGAGCTTTTCGGTGTCTATATCAACGTAGCGTAGTTACAGCGGGACATGGCCCCCACTGAGTTAGCAACAAGTTGACATGTGCAGCAGCACTCTACATACTACATATGCTGCTTTCGCCACACTCCCCCCTCTCCTCTCACGTTGTATAAACACCGGTTGGGACATCGTGATAGCCCAACTTGCCGATCTTCAAGGTCAACTCACTTCTCCACTCCTCCCCCTTGCTGACCTTCTCAACCGCCCTCTGGAATGTATACTCGGGCTTCCATCCCAGCACCTCCATCGCGCTAGAGGAATCGTACACCCGATCCAGCCTTTTCAAGAAGCCCCAGTTCTTCCTTTCAAACACTTCCGCGACCCCGTCCACCGCCTCTTTAAAGACGCCCTCCGCGTCCGCATCCAGCCGCACCAAGTCCTCCTTCCCAAACGGCGTCGGCGCGCTCACGATAAACTTCCCCCACCCAACATCGGCGGCCCTGCGCATCGCGCACACGCACGCGGTCACCACGTCCTGGATGTCCACACGCCGGTACGTCAGCTCGAGCACCTTGAGGTTGTCGCCGTCGGTGATCTGCCCGCGGCGTTCCTCGCAGTCGTCCTCCTCGGGGAAGAAACGGCTCGTGCGCAGCACCACGACAGGCAGGCCGGTCTGCTGGTGCACCAGCCGGCACACGTCCTCGGCTGCAGCTTTGGTCACGCCGTAGATGTTCTTGGGCTGCGGGACGACCGACTCGTCAATCCAGGCGGCGGGCTGTCCGGGCTTTGGGTGGAGGGCATTGCCGAAAGTGGTGGTCGAGGAGATGAAGATGAAGGACTGTACTTTGGCTGGGGTGGCGTCTGCGGTTTGTTTGGAAGGGGAAGGGGCAGTGGCCGCCTCGAGAAGGGCGAGGGTGCCGGAGATGTTGGTTTGGATAAAATCGTTCTTGGTGTGGCTGCCGACGTGTGGTTTGTGGAGAGTCGCAGAGTGGAAAACGTGCGAGGGCTGGTGGGTGGTGAAGATGTTGGCAAGGAACGCCGTGTCGGTGATGGACCCCGTGTGGGTTGTAGTTGGGCTGGGCTTGACGTCAATGCCAACCGGATGGTAGCCGAGGTCGGGCAGGGCAAGCATGAGGGCCTTGCCCAGGTGGCCAGACGAGCCGGTGACGAGGACGGTGGGCTTGGACATGGAGGCGGTGGCTGTGTTGGAAAGTTGAGTGTCAGAGAACAAACAAGTACCGAGAGCAAGTGTCTTAAGGCATAAAGCACGATTGTGTTTCCCGTCTCGCTTCAGTGCCAAACAGTACTCAAATGTACATGACGACTGGGTCGCGAGTCTCAAGTATGGACATGTACCGTGTGGTGTCAACATGGCCCGGGCCCGGGCCTGTCGCGGCTGTTGGCTCTCCAGTTCGAGAAAGCCGGTGACCGGTTATCGCGGCATTACTCAGCACGCAACAACACTGTTGCTACCACTCCAGTCAAAGGCTGACTTTTCTTTTTCTTTGTCGATCCTTTGCTTTTCCCCAGCATCTCCCAGAACCACCGACATACAGCTCACAGCCATGGTGCAGACCACCAGCGTGCCTCGCCATGTCGGCCCCTCGCTCGCCCCTTCGCCCGTTGTCCCCTGGCACGACCTCCTTCCCCTCCTGCCTCCGCCGGCGTCGACAGCTCCCCCGCATCCTGCTCGCGCACCCCTCTCCCCTCCGACCGGCTTTGTCCGCACACTGCACGCATCTCCGGGTGCATGGCCGCGCAGCTTCAAGGAGTCGCGCGGCTCCCTCAGCCGCAGCTCGACGCCATACACTGGTGGGCCGCTGCCTGACGACAAGAAGGCGCGCGCCGCTGTGATCGACAAGGCCAAATGGGTCGCCGGCGAGGCTCCCAAGAAGGCCACCGAGTGGGAGATTGAGGAGGCTGCCGCGGACCCCAACCCTCCCCACCCGCAATGGATCTCCGTCGAGCGTTGGCGTCGCGAGGTACCCGTCGCCGGAGGCGTGACACTCCTCATGCTCCACGCCAACGGCATGCCCAAGGAGGACTACCACCCGGCTCTGCACGCGTTCCTCGCATCTCCGACAGCCGCCGCAGCCTTTGGCACCGGGGCACCCCTTCCAGCCGGCGCTCCCACAATGGTGGTCAACGACATTTTCCTCCTCGAGGACGCAATGCACGGCGTCAGCCACGACCTCAACGCCGGCCACCTGCCGCCCGTCTACGCGTGGGCCGACCTTGCACGCGATACGCTCAATTTCATTCTCCATGTTCTGCCATCGATGGACGACAACGCGCCGCGGCAGCTAGAGTGGAAGCCGGCGGTCACCAAGGGCACCGAGCGCACTATCATTGGCATCGGACACTCGCTCGGCGGCAACGCCATCGTCCAGGCGTCCGTCGCCCGTCCAGACCTGTTCAAGGGCTTGTTCCTCATTGATCCAATGGTGAGTTGCCAAGAGAGTGGCCGTATGCAGGATTCGCCAAATATGCCTCCATCTTTCGGTTCCATTCCGGACCGGCTGCCACCACAACCGACGCTCGGGGGCCGAACAGCAGACAGCACACGTAACAGGCTGCCTGTTGCCTGACTCTCTCTGGGGTCCAAAAGATAGACGAGCTTGCAAGCCGCAAGCTCTCGACAACGGCATGATTCGAACATGCGCTCCCGAAGGAAATTGATTTCGAGTCAATCGCGTTAACCACTCCGCCACGTTGCCACTGGAACCCAACGCGTTCGACGCGCTGTGGTTCCGCCAGATGTCGAACGGGGCCGGTTCTCTCTACCCCAGCTTATAGAGGACCTGCAGGACGTGCCACAGCCTCGTTGCTACGCTGACCATAGACTCAACCTACCGGTGCCAGCTCCTCCTCCAAGCTCGGATACCCTATCCAGGCGCTGACGCTCAAGCGTCGCGACGCCTGGCCCTCGCTCTCTGCTGCCGAGTCGTCCAACAAGGGCAACCCCATGTTCTCCCGGTTCGATCCTGCCGTGTTCGACATGTGGCTCAAGTACGGCGTGACCCCGACCGGCAACGGCGAGGAGGTTACGCTCGTTACGCCGACGTGGGCCGAGGCGTGTGTGTTCTCCGACCCGCGCGCGCCCCAGCGCGGCTGGGACGTGCTCCCGAAGCTGACAGTGCCCGTCGGCTTCCTCATGGCCGAGGACCCGCAGTGGATGGGCGGACTGAAGCTGAGGAACGAGCTCGTGTGGCGGCCGCCCAGGGCGAGGAACGAGGTGGTCACGGGCGCCGGCCACTTGGTGAGTCCCAGCATTTGGTGCGTGACTGACAGCTCCAGGTCGTGCAGGAAAAGCCAAAGGAGACGGCCGAAGGTCTCGCGCGGTTCTTGGCCACGCTCGCGTCGGGTACTTGGGACAGCGAGAGAGGTAGGCTATAGAGTAGAGTTACTGTGAGAACGATAGAATGAATGTGGGAATGCATATCTTGTCAGCAATGTTAGGCACGAAGCATCTGATAACCGGCGCAAAGGATAATGGGAACAAGGCATCTGATAGCCTTTAGCGCGATCGACGGTCAAGGGCGATCGTCGTCGCATCCGTTCCTTTTCATCCGTACACGATGTTGCCATTGCCCGTTCTTTCACAGCAACGTTTCGGCCTCCGACGCATTGAAAAGGAGGAAGGACAAGGGAAAAAGTAACGATTGACGGGATCGAACCGCCGGCCTTACGCGCTACACCACTACTGCTCGCTTGCGGGAGGTGGCTGAATGTAAAGCGTACGTTCTAACCAACTGAACTAAATCGCTGCTGAGTTTCGGGGCTGTTTGGGTCAGTAGGGTAGCCGCGAGGCGTTTAGCCAATCGTCAATTCTTGATATGCCTGGGCTTATTGAGGTGGTGCTAGAGGAGTAGTCGTCAGGTAGTCATCACGTAATGTACACTCTAGAACTCGTCACCACCATCGCCTTCGTCTTCGTCGTCGTCTTCCTCAAGAAGGTCGTCATCGTCGTCGCTGACCTCCTCCTCAATCATGTTCCCACGACCAGCAGCGGCAGCGTCCCTGCGGCCATAGCAAGCCCTCACAATCTCACCCCATTCAACCTTTGTCTCACAGACGGCGCACTCTGCCTCGGTCGGCACTAGGGCATCGCCCTCGACCGATGTCGCGGCCAGGCAAGTGAGGTGCGTGACTGCCCTGCATCCCTCCGCGGAGCAGAGAGCAAAACTGAGGTGGTCCTGCTGTCAGCTGCTTCCAGGCTGTATACCCACCTCACAGAGGACGCTGCCGGCGCAGATGGCACATCGCCGTCCCTTCGTGTGTGTCCACTTGTCCCATGACGCGGAGCGGATGGCCGTATCGCTAAGGTCGAGCAGGGGCGCAGCAGGCCCAGCGTCCTCAAGATCCTCATCCGCATCGCCATTGGCATCGTCAGTCTTCCCTTTGCCCTTGCCGTTCGGGCGACGCTTTGTGGGCTTGACGAACGTCCGCGGCATGCCCTTCACGTCGAAGTGGGCCCGAACGTTACGACGAATGGGTGGAAGCGCCGCAACTCTGCTTGCCAGGCTTTCTGCCGCTGTCTTCCTTCCCCGACCCTTCTTCCCATCGGGTGGAGGCTGGTCGTTGGACCCGCCGGCAAAGTTGCGATAGTGCTCGAACACAGGCTTGGTGAAGCAGCGGACATGCAGCGGAAGCTGCAGGAACGGCTGAGAGCGGAGGAGAGCAGCGGCGGTGCTGTTGTCAGCCTGGTCTGAGTTAGAATCAAAGCATACAGGACGCGCCGCTCCACACGGTTGTTGGTGCTGTCACGCTTGAAGATCTGCCCTTGGTCGTCGCGCAGATGGCGGGACTTGAAGGGGTGCTGCCATGCCCACTCAAACTGAAGTCAGCGGCCTCCGTGTGCATTCGCTTTACCTGAAGGGCAGTGAGCTTGCTCGGGAATCTGGGGTCAGATACCACAGAGCAGGGAATGCCTCACCCATACACGATCATCTGCACTTCCTGCCGTCAGCCGAGTCGCCCCCACTATAGCTCACCCATGGCCGTCCGCTCGACGTCTTCCATGCTCCCTGTGTGAGCTCTCCATTGTGTTGCCTGAGGCGACGCGGCGGGTCTGGCGTTGATCCGACCTGCTGTCAGTTGTGCCTAAGGTCGTAGTCTGGCCAACTCACGTAGGTCTTTTGCGAGTTTTCCGTCGCACGGGAGCGGAGGAGGTAGCAGGCGTAAAACTTTGGAAAGGCGTGGTTGCCGTCAAGGAGAGTAGAGGTGGTCTTTTTGGTCCTGTTCGCCGGGTGCGGTGGCGGGGACGAGGACATTGGTGGATGGAGAAGAACAAGAGTAGTGGTGGTGGCGAAATGTGGAGGTTGACTCACCTTGGCCGTCAAAACAAAGTCACGTGCAGGACGTGGAATGGTCACCTATCGGAACCAAACACCACAAACGCCATCCCCGACGGATTTCTTTGTCTTTGTCTTGCTTCGGGGTTGCCAGTTGTGGACTGCCTCCACTGCCTCCACTTCCTCGCTGACTCCACTGACACAGCTGTGTGTGGTGGCGGCAACGGCGGTGTGTGGTGGCGACGGCGCGGCGGTCAAAGCGCGCGAAGCGACAGCTGGCCTCCAGGACGCCAGCTGACCACCACGAGGCGACCGCCGTGTCCTATCGTGTCCTACCTTGGGGATGCCTGGCACCTCTTTTCTGGCAGAGGAGGCACATGAGCGGAAACGCCCAGATCGCGGCTCGAATGGGCGCACAATGTGCCATGCCCGAGTTTGGATTCGTGAGAGTCACCGGTTTCTCGTCGCTCACCGTGGTCTCACTCATCACCGCTGCTAATTCTTCTCGTATCCTCATCTCCCACTTGTTTTAAAGCTGTCCTTTTTCCTCATTCTTCCTCATTCACTCGCCCTCTCACCCACTCAGAAGTGGCAGGAATGACTTCCACACGGCTGCCACCGCCGTTCACATTCTCCCTCACGGCGTCGCCTCGCGCCTGGCGATCACTCCCTTCCATCCTCGAGTTGATTCCCAGTGACTGGCGCTTGGAGCTCATCAAGCCCACCTGGCTCTCGACCGACACGTACCCCCTCATGCCCCCGGTTGTCGGTCTCGATGCAGCCATTACAGCAGTGCGCCTCATGATGGCCGGCTTTCACCGTCTCCAGAATCCTCCCTCCTCAACGACATCGCACACGCAAGCCGATGCGCACGCGGAAGACGAGACATGCTCAGATACCCCTGAGGTTGACATGTCGAGCACCGGCGCCACCCCCTCTAACCATTCCAACTCCGCTCTCGTCGGCTGCCCGGCATACAAGAATGCTGTCGGCCGCATGCTCCCCTCTACTCAAGAAGCGCGCGCGGTTGCCCTGACGTTCCTGATGGAGAGCCTGGGATGGGAGGCCGCGTTCGCAGACACGCTTCTGTCGGAGATCCTGCGTTCCGCGCCCGGGTCCCCTGCTGCTTCTACATCCCTTGCATCTGTCTCCACACCCACATCTACAAACGTCTCCATCCTCCTCCTTGACGACCTCTCCACCCTCCCCACAGACAGCACCGAGATCCTGTATGCCGTCGCGCTGGCGCACCAGGGAATCAGCGCACAGTACACACATGTCATTAGCATTCTCCCCTCCCACAGTCCGCTCTACATCCTCCACCAGATCAGGCAGTGCCTCGTGCTCGCCGTGCCCGACAGCATTTATTTCCGCCCCGTCATCTCCCCCTTTGTGCTGCTCGTCACGGGGCTTGTCGGCAGCGGCAAGACGGCGCTCTGCGAAGCGACCGCCGCGCACTTTGGCACGTCTGTCGCCGGGTACTTTCCCAACGAGCTCCTCACGGACACCAGGGGTGCGAGCCGCGCCGCCGAGATCATCAAGCAGCTCGGCGGGTTCTTCCAGTGGCACCAGGGCCTCCAGATCATTGCGCTCGACAGCACCGAGGACGAGGCGACCGTCCGCGACCTCGTCCGCCTGATGGGCAACGGGCCCGACGACACGACCCGCGCGTCGTCCCGCCTCATGGTCGTGTACCTCGACACGGCGCTCGACCAGCGCATGGCGCGCGCCGCTGCCGCGGGCCGATCATTTACCGTCGCAGACGACTACCCGGCCCTCATTGCCGGCGTCCAGAACATTGCAAAGTTTGCAGACGTCTTGGCCAAGAACAATGGCGCACTCGAGGACGTGTGCAAGATGGTGTGGGAGCGGCTCGAGCCGTGTGGTCGCATGTCGTGGATAGCTTAGAGTATGATGTGGCGCAGGAGATGGTAGGGTTGAGGGATTGGGGACGGGGCTGGATCGGCGCGCCGACTCGCCTTGAACATGCATGTTGACACCGTTCCAAAGCACAGTTCTCGTTCTGTCTGTCGGTGAGCACTGGAGGGGAAGGATGCTTTCCATGGCACAACACTAGAGGTTGCACAGACCATGTCTGCTGCGATCGAGGAATGGTGGAGCGACCTTAGCAGCAGGTGCGATCTAAGAGCTTGGGCAGTCGGCGTGTCGGGTGATGGCTAGTCAGTGACTAGCTGGGTTAGTCGCTCGCAGCGCCCCTATCGGCCATGCATCATGCATTGCAGAGTGTCACAAGCAAAGAAAGAACCCATTAAAACCTTGTACCCATCTAGGTGTCTCCGCGTTGGAATCAAATTGACCCAAGCTGGCACACCGCGCACCTTCACCCTCGTCACTAGAGCTCAAACACTTCGACGTGCTCGGTCTTTTGTGTCTCGTGCCCCGCCAGCCTCGCTTCGAGGATGCGCTCCGCCTCGGCGCGCCAGTCCGTCTCCATAAACTTGCGCATGCGCTCGTCAAACGCCTTGCGCGTCATGCGCTCGTACACGTGCCTGCTGGTCAGCATTCTGCCTGGAGGAGCGTTCTGCCACTCACGGCTCGATCGGCGTCTCCATGGCTGTCTCGATCGCCTTGACAAACTCGTCGTAGTGGAACTCCTCGACGTGGTACACGAGCGGCGCCACTTCTGATCGGAGCGAGTCGTGCTGGCTGTCCGACCACTGCTGCGGGTCCAGCCGGTCTGTGGCGTCGTCGCGGACACGGTACTAGATATCAGCATGATCCCACGTACTCCCTGGGACTCACGGGGCTGAGGAACGGCACGCCGCGCGCAAGGGCACGGTACGGGCTGGGCGACGCCGTGGGGTATCCGATACCGACGAGCATGCGCGACTGGCAGAGCTCGTAGTCAAACTGCGTCGCGTTCAGGTGGGCCATGTTGCGGATACCCTCCGGCACTGGCATGGGGCCGAGCTTCTCCTTCTCCTCGGGCGAGCGCTCGTCAAAGAACGAGCCCACAAACTCAAAGTCGGGGTACTTTTTCCGCAGCTGGTCGCGCGCGCGCAGGTAAAAGTCGTTCTTCCATGTGACCCACGAGCGGCCCGGGTAGAAGAACGTTTGGTGCTTGCCGAGAACGTAGGCGCGGTACGGGCGCTCGTTGAAGGGAATGTACCGTGTGTGTGCGAGGTCCGGGACGAGGGCGTAACCGAGATATGTAAAGTCTGTGGTGAGTCCAACACCGCCGAGCCAGAACTCACTCCTTGGGCGGTGGTTCTCGTCGCGGAACTCGGGCTCGCAAGTGACTATCCACGCGTCGCCGACAATCGTCGCCGAGTCGGTCTGGAAGTAGTTGAATCGGAAGACCTGGGTGTGAGTTGAGGAGACTCGTGGGAGACTCACCTTCCACGCAGGGACACCGTGCGGGTTTTTCTTGGTCTTGAAGTGCGGTTTTGAACGCGACGTGCGGTCGTCGTCCTCGGTCAAGATGATTTTGACCAGGTCGGGGATCTGACGGTAGACATGCTTGAGATAGTCTGTAGCGAGTTAGCAACTAGCCTAGCGCCCCCCGCCGTCACTTACCCCAGTCGTCATAGGTGTAAAGCACGGTGTAGCCCTGCCGCTCAAGCGAGCTGCGCTGCAATGTCAGCGCTTTCTTGCACTTGTCTGTGCACAAGACCATGGGACGCGGTTTGGACCATGGCACAGGAGGCCCGAGGCCCCCCGCCTCTGCAGGCTACCACCCTGGCTCCCCCACCGTGTACGCACCATTCCGTTGCACCTGTCGCTGTTAGCATGTGCCTGAGGCTCTCGGCTCGTTACTCACCAAGTGCCCTCTCCACCCCAGTAGTTTCCGAAGAACGCTTGGTGACAGAACCAGTGGTTGATGATCACGACCTGGGCGTCAGCGGCTGTCGATCACCTGTCGCTTGGACCCTTGCGGGGCGACACCCACCTTGTCGGCGTTCTTCCTGCAGGTTCCGCGAGCCATGCAGGCGGTGAGTTCGCGCATTTTGCTGTCAGTGTACCACTTGTAGTTCTGGTGGACGTCGGAGTTGGCCTCGCCCTGCGGGTCGGGGACGTGCACGAGCGAGTCGTAGGCGGCCGGAGACGAGTATCCGCTGGTATAGTGGTTCATGACGCTCCGCCAGCTCCACGGCTCGGCGCTTTCGTCGCGCGCGCGGTGCCCGACGAACACGAACAGCGAAAAGGTCACGATGGCAAAGATGCCGAGCATCAACGGGCCATTGCGTTGGCTGACCAGGCGGCGGAGCATCGCTGCCGATAATGGAGAGGAGACAGGGGAGGAGGGGCCGGGCTGCGGTGGGGCCGAGTGTGGGGTGGGTGCAAGTCGCGCGAGTAGAGTGGTTTGATATGCAAGTGAGAGGTGGAGAAGAAGAGAGAGAGAGAGATGGGGATGGGGATGGGGGATGGGATGTGCTAGAGTTGCTGCAAAGTCTCTATCCCGGCTAGGGCTGTAGTAACGGCAACCCGCGTTTGTTCTCTCAATTGAATCCAAATCAATGTCCAACCCATCGCGCGAGCTTGCCTTTACGCCACGGCCCTCGCTGATCGCTGCGCGGCTCCCTCTCTGCCCCTGCATCTCAGTCCACCCCCCATGCATACATGTACCCACCCGCACACGCGTCCATGCTCAAGCCACGACCCGTATGCATATCCTTCACTCAGGCGGCTAAGAGATGGACGGCAAGTCGAAGTCTGGAAAAAAGCGGCCCATCTGCTGGTGCCTGGCCTGATTCCACCATTTAGCTCATTGCAGGGACGACCCAACTTGCAGGGAGCCACAGGGAGAGGCCAACTGCCGCGCACACTGGCCACTCGACGGGCTGGAAGTGCAGGCACAACTCATTACAGACACACCCGACGCGGAACGGCGCTGTCCGTGGGCACACTCCGCATAGGCCAAGAAACCCCTTGTTCTCATCACGTTTCTACATACAACCGACTGCTGATGTTTGTTTTCTATCCACACAACCCGCTCTACAACTTGGCTGCCGCAACGGCCGCGGGTGCAGCCTTCTGGGAAGCCGCGGCGGACGCGGCCTTGGCACGCGCGATCGCCTGCGGCCACACATCCTTGCGCCACACGACCTCGGCCTCTGACGGCCCGGTCCGCTCGCGGCGCGACACCACAACACGGTCCCAGTCTCCCGCCCTGTCAGTGTGCTTCAGCTCCGGGCCGGGGCCGTCGAGCGTAATGATCATGCGCCCGTCGTCGGTCACCATGCCCGAGGGTGTCGGCGACATGACCTTGTCGGACCATGGGATCCGTGTGGTCGGGTGGTCGGAAGGGCCGGTGGGCACTGCGGCAAGGAATGATGTGAGGGTGCTGCGCTCGGCGGCAAGATCCCGGGGGACAAGCTTGACGGCAAAGAACTGTGCGAGCATGTTGAGCAGGAACGTCTGCGGCGAGACGAGGATGATCTCACCGCGCATCGAGCGCTGCGCCCAGGTTCCGGGGTCCTCAAACTCGGCAGCAGTGTGCTCGAGTCCGCCGTCATGCTTGGGCTTCAACGAGATGGTGGTGTCGAACGGCAGCATGTACACGTACATCTGCGTTGTGAAGCGCTTGGGGAGCACGACCGGGGTAACCCAGCGAGTAAAGGGAATCAAGCCATCTTTGTTGTTAGATCGGTCATGTCCGAAATGTGTCGTTGTTACTCACCGAGGTCGGGCTCGCCGCCGACCTTGTCAAGCCAGTCGGCAAAGCGGACCTTGTTGCCATGCACCTCCTTGCGGCCAGCGTCCAACACGTCCTGCGGGAGCTTGAGCAGCTGGCTCTTGTCGCCCTTCGGGTGCGCGAGGAGCATTCCCGTCTCTTCGAATGTCTCGCGGATGGCAGCAAGACGATATACGAGGCCATCGACATGGCGCTCCGGCGAGTCCTCGGCGGGGACACCCTCGTGGAACGCGGAGAGGTTGCCGCCGGGGAAGACGTGTGCGGAAGGGAACGCCGACGATGTCTTAACGCGATGGAGAAGGAGGATCTGGTTTGACGGCGACACGAGCAGCACACTAGAGTTAGAGGTGAGCCGTTTGGGAGGACGTACCTCGCACTGGGACGGGGGACGGCAGGCGCCTTCTTGGTGGCGGCGGCGGCGACGGGGGGCATGGTGGTGGCGGAGACGGTGGCGAGCGTGCGTGGAGTAGGCCCGGCTGACAATGTGTGAACGACAGAAGAGGTCAAGCGACGCAGCAGCATTGTCATAAAGATATCTCTGTTGCGGCGGGCATGCACTCGTCTTTGTGCCGCAGAGGTGGAGTTTTGGGCATCTCGGACGGGTGTGTAGCCGGCCGACAGGGCTGTCGGGACATGCCGAAAGCCGGCATGGGCATGGAGATATGGGCAACGATGTAGAAGCAGGCGTCGGAGCTAGCCGATTCGTCCAGATGCAGGCCAGCAGCCAGCATGCAGCTAGCCCAAGCCCAGCTAGGCCATGTCGTTGCCAGCGCCAAAGATGCACAAGGGCATTTGGTCGAGAATATCAGAATATGATATCCCAACGGACAGGCCCCAATCTCCGTCTTAGTTGGTGGGAGCCTTTAAGTAAATGTTGGAGGGGGGAAGCGGAGGCAGATCTGGTTTATTCCCACGGTGATGCTGAACGGTTCCCTGCCAAGCGCTCCTCCATTTGGCGTGAGGCTGATGAGGGATATAGAGGCCTGTAAGCGAGATGTGTCTTTGGTGACAATCAAAGTGGAGGGCCACATGATCTACTCTGCATCGCAATGATCTCATCGTCTGCGATATGTGAATGTATCATCTTTGCTCCGTCAACAGCAATGGTTTCCCAACGTACAGTACTCTCTGCCAACCTTGTTTTCCTCTGTCCCGCCCGCTTGGCTCTGTTGCCCTTTCCATCTCGGCTGGGCGGCCTCAAAAGACGGGAGCAATCGGAGACTTGCGCAATCAGATCACCTGACCGCCTCCGCCAGCACAGGAACAGGGCGCAACGACAACCACCACCACCCATCCGTGAATGCTGCTGGTGCTTCTCAGCGACACACGAAAATCTTTTTCGTAAATGGGAACCACCCACTCTTGTCTGTCCTGGCCCAGAACGGCGACGAACAGTCGCTCGGCGCCATTCACTGGACAATCGGATACTGGATTCGACCAGAACAGACCCAAACAATTGCTGGCAGGGTCGTCCCGCAGGACGCCAGACGCCAGACGCCCCGCGATGCGCCACGTCGGGGTCCAGTGTCAGTGTTTGGCTGAGGCTTGGAGCAGTCTGCAACCAATCGTGCGGTTGCGTTATGCCAGACCCAACGACCGGCACGTGGTTCCTGAGTGCAATCGTCGCGCGCAATCTGGGCAATGTCCGAGGAGGGGTGTTGGCCAGAATTGCTGAACGAGACAAATGTGTCCTCTTATGCAGTGCTGCTGTGGTGCAGGATGCGGTAATCTCTCTGATAATAACGGATGGGGATGCCCAGTAGCGGATCTGCGCCATCTCGAAACCAAACCGGGTAGTCGGGGCAGAGGCCAATTGTCACGGTTCTTGTGCTTGGCAGCCGGGTGCCTGCAGCGCCAGTGTATCAACGCATGGACGGGCACGGGGCGGAATGCCTCCGAGTCTTTCGGCTGGCTGACGAGCATGACCAGCCAGGCCAGGCATGAGCGTAGCCAGTCTCTTTGCGGATAATCCGCTGGTCTTTTGATCTCGTCTCCTCCCTCCCTGAAACATGGCTACAACGAGAGCGAGCAGTGGAGCGATAGGAACAGATCGGGCGTGAACAGCCGCCCGCCCGCATGCAACATGTGGGTTTGTATGTCTGCCCCCGCGCGCTGCGCTGTGCAGTCGGTCGATGGCCCTTTCGGGCGACCATGGGTCTCCTTTCAGGCCCAAGACAGTTAGGGCCACCAGACAACGCACGAGGCATGCCACCACCACCCCCACTCTCTGGCACCTTTCCAGTGATCTTACTCGTTCACACGATACCTAGCCTCTCCACCACGACGCCGCTCACCCCTGCCGCAATCGTGTTAAAAGTCAGACAACCGCTCTCAACTTTTTTTTGCTTCTTTCCCCCCCCCCCAACACTCAACCTCTCCGCTCTTTCGACATCCACCATGGGTAAGACTGAAAACTTGGACGTGGACGGCCCCGTCCGTCGCATCTCGCGCACCTCTGGTGGCGAGACCGTCGTCGACTCTGCCTCTGCCGACGACCTCCTCGCCAAGATGGGTTACCAGCCCGAGCTCAAGCGTACCCGCTCCACGCTCTACGTCGTCTTCATGTCCTTTGTCCTCGCCTCCATTCCCTACGGTCTCGCTACTACTCTCTACTACCCCCTCCAGGGCGGCGGTCCCGCCGTCGTCATCTGGGGTTGGGTCCTCGTCTCGCTCATTATTCTCTGTGTCGCCTCCTCGCTTGGTGAGATCACCTCGGTATACCCCACTGCCGGCGGTGTCTACTACCAGACATTCATGCTCGCTCCCAGCAACATTAAGCGCGTCGCCGCCTACCTTTGTGGCTGGGCGTACGTCGTTGGCAACATTACCATTACCCTCGCTGTCCAGATGGGTACCACCCTCTTCTGGGTCGCGTGCATCAACGTCTTTGAGAGCGAGCCTGGAGTGGGAATCTGGCAGGCCACCGACTACCAGGTCTTCCTCCTCTTCGTCGCCATCACCCTCACCTGCACTTGTATCTCCGTCTTTGGAAACCGCTACCTCCACTGGCTTGACGTGAGTCGCTGCACACGTGCTCTGCTGACCCCAGACCTTTGCTATCATTTGGACCTTTGCCTCGCTCGTCATTATCATGATCGTCATCCTCGTTGTCGCCAAGGGAGGCCGCCGTTCGGGCGCTTTCGCTCTCGGTGGCTTTGAGCCTACCTCGGGCTGGCCTGCTGGCTGGTCGTTCTGTGTCGGTCTCCTCCACGCCGCCTACGCCACCTCGTCGACCGGCATGATCATCTCCATGTGCGAGGAGGTTCAGTCGCCCGCCACCCAGGTCCCCAAGGCCATGGTCATGACCATTGTTATCAACACCGTTGGCGGTCTCCTCTTCCTCGTCCCCCTGATGTTCGTCCTCCCCGACCTTGCCGAGCTCGTTGCCCTCGCTTCCGGCCAGCCCGTCCCCACGATCATCAAGACCGCCGTTGGCTCCTCGGCCGGTGCCATCTGCCTCCTCCTCCCCCTCATGGTCCTCTCCATCCTCTGCGGCACTGCCTGCTGCACTGCTGCTTCCCGCTGCACATGGGCGTTCTCTCGTGACGGTGCCATTCCCGGTTCCAAGTTCTGGAAGAAGGTCAACACCACTTTCGACCTCCCCCTCAACGCCATGATTCTCTCGACCATCATCCAGCTCGCCCTTGGCCTCATCTACTTTGGCTCGCACGCCGCCTTCAACGCCTTCTCTGGTGTCGGTGTCATCTGCCTCACCATCTCGTACGCTGCTCCCATTGCCGTTTCGATGTGGGAGGGCCGCCAGAAGGTCCAGACGGGCAAGTTCAGGCTCGGCAAGTTTGGTTGGGTCGCCAACTTTATCGCTGTCGGTGAGTACCTGCCTTGCCACATACCTTGGCAAAGGGAAGAGTGTATACTGACTGCCAGCCTGGTCGTTCCTCGCCCTCCCCCTCTTCTGCATGCCTGCCTTCCTCCCCGTCACCGCTGCTACCGTCAACTACGCCCCCGTCGTCTTTGTTGGCTTCCTCGTCATCTGCTCGGGATGGTACTTCTACTGGGGCCGCAAGAACTACCAGGGCCCTCCCAAGGACGAGCTCGACCAGTCGATGGCCAACGGCGACGAGCACATCACCTACGGCGACGACGCTGCTCCTCCTTACCCTGGCCCTTCCTCCAAGAAGGACTAAGCACTCGGTGGCTTTCTGTCCCGCGTTGGTCGACGCCTGCATCTGGGGGCGTGTCGTGTAGCATAACACCAACATAACCCTTACCAGCATATAAACATCAAAATCTTTCGATACACGACCCCATCAGGCAAACAACCAGCTGTGCATCCATTCTTTCGTTCTCCGTCTCATCCATATCTAATGTACTCGCGCGCTCTCAACGAGTCGCTGGCGTGGTGCCGTTGTAGTGTTCAACCTCCTATCGGCTGTGTTTTTCTATCGTATGAAACACTTGGTGCTCTCGCACAGATTCCCTCATGGGATGTAGCAGGAAGCGCATGAGAGTTGCAGAAGCTTGGCCAGACCCCTGCGGCGAACCCAGCACATGCCATGTCATTGATTTCATTCGGTCCTTCTGATCTTCGGATGTTCCTTTTCTTCCTTTCGGTACAACTTCTAACACTCTCGGAGCAACTAGCCTAGGGATGGGATCTCGGGATGCCGCGGCAGAGGCGCAGCACTAGGGTTCCCACCCTCTTCAAAGAATCTGCTCCGCTTCCTCCGCGTCCTGTGGCGCCGTTCTGCGCCTAGGCATTCCCGTATACGCCGTGGTGGGTATCGTACCTTGTGCCGACCAACGCCTCCGCCGGACCCCTGGAGAGATCAATCTCGTCGAGCGGCACCATCTTTGTCCTGCGGAGGATCTTGTACCCGACATAGGCAGCGAGGACGAGCGGGAGCGTGACGTACGACGCGACAAAGTTCTCGACATTAAACTTGCCGACAAACGTCCAGAAGCCGTTGAAGAAGATGACGGTCGCAAACATGCCGATGCAGAAGTAGGCGACGTACGGCTGGCCCCAGGTGCGCAGGGGGAGGCCGTCGCGGTTGATGCCCTGCACGATGAGTGCGCGGCGGAAGCGCGTGTAGCTGAGGCAGATTGAGATCCACGTGATCATGGCGCTAAGCGCGTTGAGATTCGAGAACCAGTTGAAGATCTTCATGGCGCCCTTGGACGACGTCATGAAGGCGAGACAGCCCGTGGCGCCGCCAAACAGCACGCCAGCCCACGGGACGCCCTGCTTTGTGGTCGAGAGGAAGATGGAGGGCGGCAGCCAGCCCTGGCGCGCGAGCGCCATCGTGAAGCGCGAAAACGCATACAGCGTCTCATTGCCGCAGGACACGGCCGACGTCACGACCACAGCGTTGATAATGTGCGGCAGCACGCGCACGCCAAACTGGTTGCAGAGCACGACGAACGGCGACGCCGTGGCGGTTCCGGCACCGGTTGCGAGCGCGTCGGCGAGCTCGGGAGACTTTTGCGAGACGGTGAGGCCGATCATGAGGATCGCGACCATGTAGATGCCCACGATGCGGTAGAATACCGTGCGCACCGCCATGCGCATCGTCTTGCGCGGGTTGTGCGCCTCGCCCGCCTGCAGTCAGCACCCACGCGACCGGTGTACTCACAAGAGTCGCAAGGGTCTCGATGGCAGAGTACGAAAACGCCGCACGTGTCAGCACGCCCCAGAAGCCGAGGAAGCGCGCCAGGCTGATGGGCTTGACGCCCAGATACGTGTCGTTGAACGGTTCGTGTTGCCAGTACTGTCCGCCAATGTACTTGTGCTCGGGCGGAATTCCACCCACGTCGGCAATAAGCGCAAAGATGATGAGCCCAATAAGCGTGATGACCTTGAGGCAGGCAAACCAGAACTCGACTTCGCCGTAGCTGTGCTGTCAGAACAGTTTCTGGGGCAGAATTTCCGGGGCTTCTCAACAGGCAGCCTGCCGTGCCGTTCCTGTTCGTATAACGGCTAGTATGCTCGCTTGTCATGCACGACGCGCGGGAGATCGGAGTTCGATTCTCCGACAGGAAGACGAGAAGCCAAGGAGACATGGGGACGAGACACGTCCGAGCTCGTGGCTCCTTTTTCGGTCCCAACCAACTACTCACTACCTGACACCAATAAAGTTGCATGCCACGATCAAGATGATCGAGACGGCAATGTAGATGGCTCCGTGGGATGTGTTCTTGTCCCAGAAGCCCGCAAGGACCGCGACCGCCGCCATCTCGGTCGGAATGCCAATCGCCACTTGCAGCATGCAGTTGACGGACATCATGTAGCCAAAGTCACGGCCGATGTACCGTGTTCCCATCTCTGAAAGTCAGCGCCACCCTTGCTATGCAGTCACCCACCAATGTAGCCACCAACGTTTGGGTCAAAGCAGCACATTTCTCCCTGGTTGTTAGCCCCTAACGTTATTCAAGGTCGAGCTGCCACACCCATGTGGCGGCCGATTGAGGCATCCACATTTCGGCACTTTGCCCCCCCGCTCCAACACTCACGAGGCAGTACATCATTCCACCGACAGTCATACCCATGATGGAATAGCCGAGCCATGCTCCGACCGGCCCACCTTGCTTGGAATGTGAGCTTCAAACACGTGTCGTGGACCACGGTCCCAAGAGCACGTACCACAATGGCCGCGCCGGAACCCAGGAACAGACCGGTGCCGATCGTGCCCGCAATGGCGATCATGGAAACGTGGCGAGGTTGCTTTGCTGTCAGAGACCTTGTCAAGGAGATCAAACTACTCCGGAGCAGTCTCGACTCACAAGGTGCCGTTTGATGCCATGGTCGCCATCGTCGGTGATTTCGAGACGGTGGGTGCGCTCGACGATATCGTCGTCGGTGGGCACAGTGTGCACTACTGTACCGAGCTCGCCACCCTTCTTCTCCTCAATGTATTCGGCACTCATCGTTGATGTCCCTCGTCGCAGCAAATGGAATGTCGAGGTGTTGGGGATCAGCGCGCAAGCCCTGCAGCCGACCTCTATAAGTACTTGCACTGCCACTTCACAGCGGGAGCGGAACGGGGGAGGAACTTGCGAAGCTTTGGCGGTTGCCATCGAGTAACATCCCCGACCCGTATCGAGCTGTCTTTCGCGTCTCCTAACAGCTGGTATTCAAGACCCGATGACGGTGCAAGATCACCCACATGACCTCGCTGCCCACTCTTAGGCGGGGCCCAGATGTGACCCTGCGGGGTAACTCGAGCAGGCCAAGCCGCTTTGCATTCTTGATGATCTCCGAGAATGGAATAAGATCGCACGTCGCCTTGCGCCGAAACACTATCGTATATATCGTTTCACAGGCACATACGCCGGTGGGCGCCAGCGTGTCCTCTAAACATAGTCGACCCGAGTATAGTACAAATGACGGGCACCCTCAAGGCGTTATCGCCCCCATTGGCCTCATTCACAGCTGGAGGTTAGTTATCGATCACCTGACTTCAAGTTGCCGAGCTGGGCTCAGCAGCGGGCGGCTACCGACGGCTTCTGGCCATTGCTCTCTGATTCAATGATTCGGTGTTGTGGATGGCGAGTGAGAGTGCAGGTCAGTTGGCCGCGAGTTGGCCGCGCGTAAAGCGCGGTAAAATCGTATATCGTCAGTACAGGCTCAGGCCACAAGTTGGCTTCGTGTGTCCACAAACCACACCTGTGTGGTGGGCGGAGCTCAATGTTGACGTCGAGGGATCGGCGGGTTGGTCATCTCGCGCGAGAAGCTGCAAGCATACGCTATAAGAGCCGCCTGGTCGATGTTCTCCTTCAACAATGCATCCTCAAGGAGGGGCGGGCCACTTGTGGAACTTGTGGACTCTCATTGTCAGCTTCGCCTCGCCCGGAACAGCACATGTGCGCACTGTGCTGATGAAAGATCGGGCAGTCCATGGTACGAGAATCATCAAGCATCCAGCTATCCAGGAGTCGGCAGTTTGCAGTTGTACACCGTACAGTCTCCGGAAGCTGTTCGTCCTCCCTTCGGCTGTCCTCCCCCCCCCCTCCCCTACTCCCGCCGCGTGGCCACACAGTGACTAGCGGCGACATGTCAGGGCCGGGCCTTTGGTTGGAATATAGTTTATTGCATAAGACTTGTAAGAGACCCATGCAGCGCCGGCTCGTTGAATCCGCCCTCGCATGGCGTCTCGATGAAGGGGGCAGAACAGCTGCTAACGAGCACCCATAACAATCGAGGGGGGCAGTGGGTGGCTGGGTAGAGTATGGCGCATCTGGCCAATAAGTTGGCGGAAGTGCAACGTTCACTCACCCCTTGACATCAGACTGCGACCCCACCTCCTGGCCTCCTGGCCGGTACTAACTTCGTAACAGGGTCGTAATCAATCCGGTCTCATCGGGGTGAGCGCGAAAAAAGATCTCACGAAAATGTCCCATGTGGTTCATGTTGCATCAAATGCATCAACCACAATGGCAGTTGCTGTTTGACACCCCTATCCGGCGCGCGTTGGTTGAGCCACGGCGCGACTACGGCGGTTTCAGTTGGTAGATTGAGAGTCCCACCACTGCAGGCCGCGGACTCCCGTTCTCTCTCTCTCTCTCTCTCTCTCTCCCTACTTGTGTTGTTGCAGTAGTCTTCGGAGCGTCGTACCCAATCCTTTGTTGGCAAAGCCTTAGTTGAGCCGATCCTCTGTACCACATGTATCTGCAGCACCACATGTCGTCGGAACCATGTGAGAGAGACGTCACACACCACTACCATGCTCCAGGCTCCGAAACCCTGCATTGTACGTGATGCACTGTATGCTGAAGGCGGTTGGGATCCGGCCCTCCTGCTTTCATCTGTCCTGTTTTATGCTGGCGGACCACGCCACAAACGTTCCGTAACCCGCAGACGGGGCGTTGCGGGTTCAGTGGCACCAAACCCAAAATTCGAGCAGTAGCGGCCATGCGACACGACGAGTCAGACATCCGCCAGGAGGACAGGAGAAGTTGACGGCATACCAAGTTTCAAGATCCCGGGTCCGGCAAACCTCACACTGTTTTGTGAAGCTTTATTAAAATAAACCTTGGTGGGTGCACCTGAAGCACAAAAGTTCTGGACCCACAGAGAGAGCAAGTGCCCTTTTTGGGAAACATCTGGAGATGAAACGCGTGAATGGGTCATGATCGACGAGTACGCGCATGCCATCTTCCTCTATTCCTGCGACTGGTATAAAGTAACAAGAAGGGAGGCCCGCCAGATGCTCTTCATCTCTTCCTTCAATCTCTCACTCTTTTAGGCCACCGGTGCCACCCACACTCTTTTTTACCAACTTTTGAGCAACATGTTCAACTCTGGTCTTACGGCGCTGGTCGCCGCTCTGCTCCTTGCGGCAGCGCCTGCGGACGCCACCTTCCGCATGCAAACTAGGCCTCTTGCGTATGCCCGTATCGATCCCATCGTCGCCCCTGGCAAGGTCGCTGGCCATGTTCACGACATCCGTGGCGGCTCTCGTTTCCGCGGTGAGTCCAATTGCCGTAGCACATGCCACCGCATCTCTAACGTCAGACATCCTCGACTCCCCCGACACTATGCGTGAGGCCAAGTGCACCACTGTCAGCGTGTCCAAGGACTTTAGCAATTACTGGGTCCCCCTCGTCTACTTTATCAACCCCAACGGCACATACACCCATGTCCCCAGTTTCATGCTCATCTACTATGGAACCGCTGGCAAGCCCAACGCGTTCCCTGACGGCCTTCGTATGATCACAGGCTCGGCCGGCAAGCGTGACATTGGCGACATGAAGAACCAGGGTATCCAGTGGTCCGTTAACGCCCACGTTGCAGGCAACCAGAAGCTGCCTGACCTCCCCAACTACAACCAGAAGTTTATGCCCAACGGATCTAGCTCGCCCGAACCCCCCATCCAGTTTTCGTCCCACGCCTTTTTCCCGTCCTGCGGCTTGGCCGACGGCACCATCGCCTCGGATGACCACTTTTCCCACATGACCTGGCCTGTGGGCGAGGGAGGTGGCAAGCAATGGATTCAGCTCGGAAACTCGCCGTATTGCCCCGACTCGCACCCCATCAAGTACCCCGAGGTGAGTTGCTGGATGCCCGTATCAAGCTGACGGCAGATTCATATCGAGACCTTCTACAACCTCACTGCCGAGATGCGCTCCAACTGGAAGAAGGACCGTGCCAATCTCATTCTGTCTAACGGCGACACTACTGGCGCTACCTTCCACGGTATGTCACAAGGTTAGACTTTACTGACGTCAGGCGACTTTGTCAACGGCTGGGACGGCAATCTCCTTCAGCGCGCTATGCAGGACCCCACTTGCTTGAACGGCGACCCCGACCAGTGCCCCGTCCTGGAATCGGTCAAGGACCTGCAGGCCATGACCGACTGTCGCTTGGAAGGCCAGATTCCTTCGGAGGATGTTGGCATGTGGACCTCGATCAAGACTCTTCCTGGCTGCAACGGTGTCTGGGACTGGCAGGGTCCCGCCGAGAAGCCCAACACCGATTGCACCCCTACTCCTGGCTTTGTCAACCCGAACCTTCAGATGGCTGTTGGCGCCGGTACATACCTGCCCTTCGTCATTCCGGAATCGAGCGGAGACGCCAGCAGCTACGGCGGCTGCAAGTCCGTGCACGAGTGTCCCGTGTTCGCCAACTGGGGAACAAAGTACGACAACTACCAGTCGCAGAACATCACCTACATTGAGAGCGGCACCCAGGAGCAGGTTAACGCTGCCGTTGTTCAAAGTAAGTATCATGAGTGGGCCTCAGCTGACAGCAGACGATGAGAACAAGCGCATGAAGGTTCCCGGCCTTCCCCTCGACGCTGCCTTCGCTGCCACTGCCGCTTCAGTGACACACGCCGGAAACCCCAATCAGGTAATCACCATGAGGACCAGCTTTGCCTACTGGTGCGGCAGGGACAATGAGAAGAAGCAGGCCTATGGAATGCCCTGCCCTGCGGAGCCCACTGCCGCGGGTGGTGAGTCGGCTTCTGTCCAGCCGTCGGCGACACCCAGTGCGGCGGCCACGACTCCCGCGGCTGTCAGCCCTAGCGCTGCGCCCGCCCAGAGCAAGCCTGTCTCTGCCTCTGCTCCCACCGGCGCTGCCAGCGGTGTCAACCCCGACGACAACCAAGTTGAGAACCCGACTGCCACCATCACCTCTGCCTCGTCTGCCACCTCCGTCTCGCCTGTTACCACTTCCGCTGCTCCCGTTTCCGTCACTGGTGTCTCTTCCTCTGCTGCCGCCTCCGATGCTGCTTCTGCCGACTCGGGTGCTGCTTCGGCCGCCTCGGGTGCTGCTTCGGCCGCTCTCGGTACACCCCTGAGCCCTGGTGGCACCCCGTCCACCAACGGAACCGCTGCTTTCCCCGCCGTCTCGAGCGGCAAGAAGAAGTGCTCCTCCAAGCGCCGCCGCCGCCGCCGCCAGCTCCTGGGCAAGCACTAAGCCTAATCTGATTCCCACCCCTATAGTTCTACTGCACCCTTCCGTGAAGATGCAACCTTTTTTTTTACTATTGCACGGGTCTATCAATCCCGACATGGTCAGGGAGCCTCTATGCTCCCGTCACCCAACCCCGGGACGCACTTTGCTTTTGGAAGCAATCTCGGGCTTGATTCCAGCTGGCCATTCCAGTGCCCAGCCATCTGAATCCCGGAAGGTTCTGGTCGCTCCTACTCTGCACGGGATTCGTGAACGTCTTTCAAGATGGAGTAGGTTCCACGCATTGCCGATGCCATACCAAGGGTGCAAGCCAGTGCATGCGACTGCGTCACCCACAACAGACGGCCTATATCGGATCCGGTACTTTACCGTCCGTTCCGTGGATGTGAGAGCCAGAGTGAGATCTGGGGGCACGGGCGAGTTCAGTTTGTTTGCTAACGTCAAAGCATCGGCGTGACGGGATACGACACGCGCACCGCATGTGTCCTGAGAGCTTGAGAAGTCTTTCATAGAACGTGACGGTACACTGGTCCGATGCCGGCAATCCCGGGAAGGTTTAGTTTTTACTCTACTGCGCGTCTTTCTTCACGTCGTGTCGTGCCGTATCGTGTGCGTGTATGGCGACGCGACGGATAGCCTTGCCAAAAGTGGAACTGATCTCTATATCTCCTCTACTGTCGCTTCTGGGAACAGGTGGCGTTCACCCGCGCTCGCTGTGCCTCATGGCTTGTCCATACCTAGCATGGCTGGGGAGTTGTTCCGCTCCTTTGTCTGATCAGCATGTCACAACAGCCACTCTGTTCTGGGATGGGTAACGTCGATGGCAGAAAAAAGGACGAAGTCAAGTGGGAAAGATAGCGAAAGACCTCACCAAGTGCGGGCGGCCATTGTGACTAGTCACGCCGTCCACCCAGAAGCGCGGTAGGACAGGGGACATCTCATCGGCCGTGAGCCTGTCGCCCTCTTGGTTCCACTAACTCGACTGAATGTGCCTGCCGCCTACTTTACCAGTCAACCTTTGTCGACCACC
This sequence comes from Apiotrichum akiyoshidainum, assembly GCA_002973495.1. NCBI lineage: Eukaryota > Fungi > Basidiomycota > Tremellomycetes > Trichosporonales > Trichosporonaceae > Apiotrichum > Apiotrichum akiyoshidainum. The sequence goes on from PQXP01000132.1 coordinate 26,599, forward strand.
TCGCGCGTCGCCAGTGTCTCGGCATCGACCAGCCACTGCCGGCCCGTAGCGCCACCCGATCATTCTCCGTAGCGCACGTCGCGCACCGGAGCCCAGAGTGACTGCAATGGAACACTTTTGACTCAGCCTCCATGACCCGGCATGTAACGCTCCATCCGATTCCGTTCAATTCATCAACAAGGATGCAGGGAGATGGACGACGTGCCCAAACTTTGGCTCGCCGGCGGATAGCGTCTTGCAGATGTGTTCGTCGAGCGTGCTCTCCGCGAGGAACGTGGAATTTGTTGCATCCGAGCGACGCGAGCTGTGGGCCCCGGGAGAACCAAACAAAAGTAGACGGTCCGCTCCCAAAGGGCCATCGTGACCCGCTTCTGGTTGTCTTAATGAGGGGTCACAACCAACGTGCTGTTGTTGTTAACACCAGGCGAGCAGTGACGGCCGAGAGTTTCCAGACTGCCTGTCGCAGAGACTTCTGTGCAGCGTCAAGAGTTCTCACTGGGTGTGCTGGCTGGGGTGTGCAGACCTCGCTCAGGAATTCGCAAACCATGCTCAAGCCTCAACAACCTCACGCACCTCTCATAATTGAGGCGGAGATTAGTCCCGTAAGAGAGTTCGCGGGAATCCGAGGTGTCGCGTCCATCCCATGGACTCCATCTGGATCGGACAGGATCGCGAGTTGGACAAAGAGAAACAGCCTACGGCAGGGGGCAAGCGGACCAGAGGGAGCAACAATCACGCACAGGAGGACAGCTCAGGAAACCCTCCGGTGGCGTTCAGGTGGGCGGCAGGCCTCTGCCTTTGTTCTGGGTTTGGACGTGGGGCAAAAGCCATGCTCACCATCACGCGACTGCCTTTTGTCTTTCCATGTCTCTGGTGCCTTGTCTTCGCGCGTCTTCACCTCCTTGCCTCGTGCGCAACAAAGGCACCTCATTCAAGGGGTCCCCTCCATATACATAAATACATTCCACCGCGCCTGCTTTTCATCCCCATCATCAACCAGAAACCGCTCCCTCTGCCACACCAACCTCCCAAAGGTCAACGCTCCCATCACTAGAAGTATCGCTGGATCCCTAAATCCCAACTCGATCCGTTCATCCTCCTACAAGGCTGAATATCTCTCATCCTACACAAATTTACATCTCTTATAAACAATGTCCACCATGGCTGTCCCCTCCACTCCTAACCGCAAGCCCATGTTCTCGCCCCCGCGAACGCCTACTCGCCCTCGCATCGAGCGCACACCGATGACTGAGGACTCCCCCGACATTATCACACCCCTCACTCCGTCCCCGCATCGCACCATGCGTGTTGGTGGTCAGGAGCTCGAGTTCCAGCACCGGGTCGCCCGCCGGCTGTTTTTTACTCGTGAGTCCCCGAGTCCTTATCTTGACGGCGCTGACAATCAGCCCAACATGGCTCGCAGTCGCACATCCCCCCTTCACCTCCTCTTACCCCTACAATGGCCCCGCCCATGCTTGACGTCCAGTCTCAGCTGGTGACCCCGCTTGATGTCCTCCACGTCCACCCGTACGGCGAGCCCTCGCCCTCATTGAACTTTGCGACTTCGCCTAGCACTTTCGAGCTCGGATCCCCGGTTGCCTTCCAACGCAAGAACAAGAAGCTCAAGTCCCACCACTAAGAGGCTGAGCGGACCGCTCGGGTCGCTGTTCGTTGCGCTCGTCCCATCAAAACCGCTTCATCTCAATTCATCACCTGCATAACTCCATCATCTCGTTTCGATTTGTCTTGCTCCTGTCCTGTCCCGTCCTCGTCTTGTCTCGTCTTGCGGACACTCCCTTTCATCGACCCACGCAATCTGTGATCTGCGCCAGCGTCTCCATCTAAACTTCGTCGCCGCGCTGAGCGCTCCGTGCTCCAAGCTCCTAGGGTTGTTGTTCCTCTATGTTGTATATGATGTAACTCGTCGAGTGTTCACATGGAGCGACTGCAGTTGGGTGGTCTGAGATCAACTGACTCCTGACCTTCGCCGAGCGCCCGCAGACAATGCTAACGAAGGGCTCCCTAACCTTCCCCTCCTGTCCTCCATGCTTGTCCTCGGTGGGCAGTTCAGCGATTGGTTGCATGACAAGTCATGGGAACCACGAGCCCCACATGTTTTACTGTGGTGAATCACAATGTCCCATCCGATGGGTCCATTGCTGCTCTCATCCTCTATATCCTGTATTGTGTACAAACTCCACTCTGTACCCTGCAATACAAGCGCAATGCGTGCAATAAATCTGCGCTTTTGATGAGCCTTCGGTTGTGGGGCGGTGTTGCATACACTTTGTCAGCAGAGCGTGGGTCTTGAGCATGACTTCGGCCCTCCGGTTCTCCGAGGCATAGGACCGGCGGCGTAAGCCGCGGGGCCGTTCCGTCCCAATCCCAACCTCCGAAGCCAGGTACTCCCACAAAGGGTCGTCAGCATGGGTGCCGCCAGTCGGTGCCGCCATGAACGCAATCCCATTCTTGTTCCCTCGCCGGGATCACAAAATGCAGCACTCCAGGGGTTGTAATAAATTAAGGCAGTAAGGGCTCGCTGCGTACATTGCGCGAAGTGCCAAGTGGTGGAGCTGGCGCAATTGGCGTCGCACTGACTGCTGCGCGACTTGGCCACGCGCGTCGAGAAGGCAAACAAATGGACGACATGTCGCTGCAGGCCCACGGAGCAGGGAGGTTGGTCGGCGAGCGCCGCCATGAAGAGATCAGTGTGCATCAGAGTGAGCACTTACACCTGGCTACTTACGATCCCGCATTTCGTGAGATATGCTAGCGTATTAGCTTTCTAGGTTACCAATTAGCAGTGTCCACTCCCGTGTGGCTTGAGAGATAAGCCTACAAGTCATCTGAAAGTACTCTATTCTGGGCCGGCATGGTGATCGGATCGTCCTGGGAGGAAACGCTCATCATTAACAACATGTCGGACCCACCGCAGTGAACTAGCGACCGTCACGCTGCAATCGCTCTCATGTCTCTCACTCCGCGCTCATTACAATGGTGTGCATGTATTTGCAAAGACTACAAGACGCTCTTCGTCTCTATCTATCTTTTGGTCTAGAAAATATACTCTACTCGTGACAATGCTCCCCCCCCCTCTCTCGCTTCCACTCTTCCACTGATCTTCCCCCCCAAACAGCGTGTCCATCTTAGTGGCACGAGAACGAGTGGCCCTGGGCGTTGTTGTTGTACATGTCGGCGATGCTGGCGATGGCACCGTAGCTGCCGGCTCCGAGACAGATGACGCCGATGATGATGCAGGAGCCGTTGAGGAGGGTGAGGACGGTGTTCTTGGCGCCCTGGAAGTAGCCACCCTCGCGGATGAGGATGAACCACATGAGAGCAGGAAGATAGAAGGTGAAGCCCGAGATGAACAGGGCCGAAATGATCGAGAGGAGGTCGGAGAAGAAGGGGATAGCCTCGGCGATAATGAATGCAATGACGGAGCAGATGCTGATCATGATGAGCCACACCAGCCATCCGCGAGGGGTGTTGACGTAACGAATGGGCGAAGAGGGGAAGAGGCGGTCAAGAATGAAACGGCAGCTCGTAACAGTGTTGATCGAACCCGAGATGAAGATGACCGGAATGGCGACACCAAAGGCAACGCGCGAAACGGTGTCACCGGCCGAGAGAAGGGCAGGGGCCTTGACATCCTTGCCGATGAACGCGTAGCCGAGAGCACCAGTGAGGGTGTAGATGGCAATTTCGATGAGACCGAGAGCCCAGACAGCCTTGGGGAAGTCGGTGGGGGTGTGCATCTCCTCCATGAAGGTGAACTGGCAGATGGCGAAAGAGTACGCAAAGACAACGTTGGTGACGGCGACCATGCCATCGGCAAAGGTGACGCCCTCCTTGGGCCAGGCGCTCCAGTCAACGTTGCTGAGACCGCCGTTGTTGGAGGACTGGATACCAGTCGCGATCAGGGTGATGAGAATGGCGGCGCAGATGGAAACAAAGTCGATGTAACCAAGAACAGCCATCTCCGAGAACGAGGGAGGAATCGCGCAAACGAAGAGCAGGATCATGGAAATGACACCCCACACGACATTGCAGAGATCAGACCTGGTGATGGTGCGGAACGCGATTGTGCCAGTCAGGCAGTGCGAGCCAACAAGGAGAATGAGGTAGAGGCAGAAGCCGGTGGCAATGAGAACCGAGACGAAAGGGCCAAAGCGGGGACCAGCAATGAGAGAGCCAATGTCCGAGTAGTGCTTGACCTGAGGGTACTTGATCTTGACCTGGCCGATAACATACGAGGTGTAGATGGCAATCATTCCGATACCGACGGTGGTGATCACACCAGCGACCATTCCGAGGGTGGCGAACGCACTGGCTGTTAGCGGATATCCGGAGTATTTCAGCGGCATTTCCAACCCGCAGCAGTGCACCAACCGCCGCGCCGCCACGCCGACACCAACCGCTCCCGCAAACATTAACTCACGCAGGGAGAGAGAGAGCACCGAGGGCAATGGCCTCAACAATGAGGACGACCACGAGCTGAACCCATCCGAGCTTGTGGTACTTCTCTTCGCCAGCAATGACGGTGGCGGAGAGGTACTCCTGGCGCTCGGCCTCCGACATGTTCTTAACGTCATGGTGGCGGGGGGCGGGGCGGACGTCGACCTCGGCGACGTTCTTCTCATTCTTAGGGCCGGTGGTGGACGAGCTGGACGAAGCAGCAGTGGACTCGATGTCCTTGGGCTCCATGCCCGCGAGGGTGTGGCGAGAGCTGTTATTRCTCAKWGSAATTKYSAGACCGAWWGWKAGATTGAARTWGTGGYAGSGATGMWGYKCAGTCMGWTGAMSASWGCYMTCKGYGCAKWGTTSGCGGCWGATKAGAACCTCGWAGCGGGCTCAAG